>APFE031220716.1:13507-66112 GCA_000404065.3 Pinus taeda | reverse complement strand
TTAAAAAGGGTGCCTGGTGCAGAATTACCACGTTTTTAAATCATTATAAAAAACACTACCATTATAAAACATAATGTACATAAAAAAATTTATAGTGCCAAAAATTAAGCTTTAAAAAACACATGTGTGTTCTGCATAACCCCTTTTCGGAATCAGGTCACTTTTTTGCTATCTCTACAAAACAGGTAACAGTATGGGTTCCCATTTCAAAATTTACATTGTTATATGTTATCATAAGTATAAAAAGATGAATTTTTGATATAATATTTGTCCATTTTCCAAGGGATTTCTTACTAAGGCGTCAAGTACATTTGATATGAAAGTTTCTTATTTAGTATGTGAACATTTGTGCAATAGAGTATTTTCTTGCCACCCATTTGTGTTACAAAAAATGTTCCAAAAAAGGTTTTTAGGAAATTGTGTTTTGTTTTCCAGCTTATATATCCAGAGGGAAACATCCAGGGCACTTCCCCCCATTCTAAGGATGGTACCTATGGTGAACCTTAGATTCTTTAGTGCATAAGACCAAGTTAACAACTATGAATAGATAATATATGGCTTATCAACAATCCGCCCATTAAGAGAAAACATGTTATAAAGTGGGGTTTGAACCTGCGTGGGGAGGGTAACTTTCTTGACAACCACACGCGCTACCCTGAATTGATTTCTAGGACATAGTAATTATAAATAAATAAGGTTTTATTTAGTAAATACTAAGTTGGGTATTGAGCTTAGGTTGTTTTGTTATTATTCATAGTTAATAAACGTCACTCTGTTTAATGAGGTAATATTCTTGTATGGTTGTTTTGCCCAATCAAACCACCCAAGTTTTAGTGTGGGTGCTTTCCATTATTGGGTAAAACTTTCTTCATCTTCATCCCTCTATTGTGTGGAGTAAACTTGAATTCAATATACTCCCCATTTACTAACTCGTAGCATTAGAACATATTGATAGTGTGGGAATGAAAGGAATAAATTATGATTGGAAGCTCATTATCTACACCATTTAATGTTGTAGTCGTAAATTGTTTTTATTCTCTTTAAACCACTTGTTGCAATTTTTTTTCAAAATTAAATGAGTAAAAAAAAATTCAAGAAACCTGAAGCAAACAATTCCAAAGGCAACCATGCCTACTTGTAGGATGCAATGCGTTAATGGTGAGGTCGTTGGTCTGGAATACCTTGTAAATGGGCACATTGCAAAAAAAAAAAAATCTTAGAGCATGCTTTGATCAAGGTCCTTGTGTGTATTAATGTATCAATGATGAGAACTTGTGTTGAAATAATGAAGAAGAAATTGCCTCAAGAGGATACATTAAAATCACACCTCCAAATCATGCAATGGTTGTTGATGGAGAAAAGACTAGTGTTTTATAGATGTCTTCACATGATTGCATAGAGGTAATATCTTAATGTAGTGTTTTGTTGATGAAATCTGAAATTCAGTGCCTAGACTTGAATTTTGATATTTCTTCCAATATTTTTGGGTGAAGGATGTTGCGATCTCTTTCTTGTTCTCCATATTTTGAAGAAGAAGATGAGTATGCTTATTTAGAAGATGAGAATTTTTCATCACCTTGTAGAATTGTTTTGGCAAGAGTGAGATATGATCCCTTTCTTCTGTGATTGTCATAGTGAATTGTGTGATTTGGGAATTCATGACAAGCAAGATTAATTTATGTTTGGATTCTCATTTCAAATGCTAATTGTTTTAGCTAGATTTGTGGGAGGATGTTAACATGCTTGAGGTCAAAAGTTCATTATGCCTTTATTTTCAATTAATTGTTGTAAAGTCATCATCCCTTTTGAGGTCTTTAACATAGTGATGGTGTTATTTTGATAAATTAATGTCAAATATCAATTCTTCTAATTTGGTTTACTCACCCTTTATTGATTCGCATGATATGAAACTCCTATGTGGTTTGTTGGTGCTTGTATGGGAGTCTTACAAAGCCCACAACCTCTATTGGTGCTTGTATGTGAGTCTTACAAAGCCCACAACCATGCTTGGGATTATATTGTGAAAAAAAAAAATTGGATAATTTGTCAAATGTGCCATGGACAACTTTATCATGTTTTAAATTGAATGTCCATTACAATGAAGAAGTTTGTAATATTGCATTGAATAGTTGAGGATGGTTTGTATGCCCAAATGATTTTGTAAATACAATAACATTTATTTTTAGTAGGAATCAAGAACATGGTACTCACGTTGGGATGATCATTTTTTCTGGTAATATGGGTTCCTGTAGATGTATCTTGAGTGTCTTGAATCTTCTTGTGTGCTTGAGTTTCAATCTTGCTTCCAAACTAGGTTTTGATTCGAGCCAATTTGGTTTTATCTTTACTTTTGTGGCATACTAGCAATGCTTTGGAGCATTCTTATTTGTTGTGCATTGTCATTTGATTCACTGCAACATTGTGTGAAACTATGATAAGATTGGTGTTGGTGTAGGTGATGTTTTAATCTTAATATTGGAGTTTATCATGAAGAATATTGCACAAGTGATGAGTGAATTACAATATTTTTAAAGGGGACTTAGGGAGCATTGTTGTTTCGTGTTGGTGAAAAGGAATTGATATCAAATAAGCCATACAACATGATAATGAAGATAATTATGGAAAAAAAAAAGCATGAAATGTGGAGGTTCGTTACAAATGCAAAAAAGAAGGTTGTGGACTTTTTCTTATTAGCAAAGGCCACAAAAAAAACAAAAAAATATGAACAAGAAGTTAGACAAGGAAAGAAAACATAAAGAGAACATAGAGATGAAGAAAATGTTAAACATGAAAATAGAGATATATGTCGAAACAAAGGGAGAAGAAATAGAATCTTAAATCATTTGTAGAAAATGCTTTTCCGCAAATATTTGCATGTACAAATCGATAGAAAATGTGCACAGATAAACAATAATAACCAATGTCACAGGGTTTGCCAAATTTGAACCTTGAGATTTGAAATTTAGTGAACCTAAAAAAAAATGTTCAAGTCCATTTCAAGTTTACTCAGTTTTATCTACAACCTATGCCTCATGACATCAGGATTCTTATATTGATGTTGATTTCTTATTATTTTATGCTAAAAGATTGTGTGTAGCTGAAATTAATGGTAAACCACAACTAAATCTTCTCCAAAAAATTGAATTTAAATTTAACGTAATCGTTGCCAAACCCAAAAAACATGACAAAGATAACAACAAACCAAAGAAATACATAAGCCAGACATTTTATGGAGATACTAATAAAATTCAGTTAAGAATTGTACAACTAGCTCTCAGAGAGTTTTAAGAGTATAACTAAATAATATTACTTCCACACTAAAATGTACATGCGTAAATTAACAAGACTTAAAAGTTAAAACTTAGAAAGAGGAGATTTGTGACTCTATTAGGGGATCATAATGGAGAATCTATGAAGCAGACAATGCACATGCTTAAATTAACAAGACTTAAAACATTAGAAAGAGGAGAGTTCTGACTCTGCTGAGAGGTCACAAAAAATTTTCTATGAAGTAGGGAATAAAATATGCACTATTTGTATAAGCAAAGAGGACTCTCACAACGAGCAATATCTCCAGCCATACCAAACAAGAATAGAAAACCTCTCTAGAAGCCAAAGAATACAATATAAAATAAAGGAGGAACAACTTAAAGTAATACTCGATTGATCTTGATTTCATATGAAGTAATTTGTTATAAGCCCAGAACAAGTGTCTATATACAATTTATTTGATCACTTTTAGTTCCTTTCTCTATACACACTACATTTAGAATACTTTCAAGTTTTAATAAATACTTTTTGTAAAGGTTTGAGCATGTACTAATGATATCATTGAACTACTTTATTATATGACATTGATGAATTCACTCCCAAGTGGATATTCATTCCTTTTGAACTTAGTGCTATATTTTACAAGTATATTTCTTTCTTTCCTCAGTTATGGTAAGTACAAAATGAAGGCTTTGTGACAACAAACATTTAAGTATGACAAAGGTAAATAGTTTGTTATAAAGAAAAAGTGACAAACAATTTTCCTAGGTGGTGGAAGCAATGCATGTTGTGATCTTGACTATAGATCAGTGTTATCAAAACTGGACTGGAACCGGTGGAACCGACTGGTCTGGCCGTCTTTGGCCCAAACTCTATTCAAACCCGGCCTCCGAATCGAAATAGACTGGTTCGGTACTAAACCAGCTGATTTTGTAAGGGAAATGGCCAGTTCCGTAATGAAGCGGCCCATTTCACTGAACCGACCAGTCCAGGACTAGTTCCATGTACCTATGCAGGCCAGCGTAAAGAATTGTCTTTTTTTTTTACTTGAGTTGTTTGGCCCACTTCTAATTCTCCTTGAGACTAGCCTAATATTTAATCCTATAGCCCTCAGCCTAATAATCAAGCCTATGGCCCTAGTGTTGATATGTAGTTCATGGTAATTTTAAATTCTTAAAGTAAAAGTGGCAATCTCCTTTATCTTTCATTTTCATCCTTTTACTTAAATTTTTAACGTTACCATGAAATGACTCAAGATGTTTGAGAGTGGTTCCAAACTCATTGGATTTGATATGGAGAAAGTAGAATTTTAGATTTCACTCAAAATCCAGCAGACTTAACAGTTTTTCAGGAGTTCAAGATTGGGGGGATTGCAATGTTTCCATTTGATTTTGTCATGTACAAGGATATGGAACTAGTATTTAATAAAGAGAACCAAACCCTCTATGTACTTCGATGTTAGCGGCATTAGTTGTCAAACTCTTCTATCATGACTCTACTAAAAATGTACCCATCACTCAAACAAAATCTTGACATGACATGCAATGTTTTTTCTATCTTATTTTAATGCCTAAATGGTTATATTGATGACGAAGACCCCAATATAGGAAATGGTTTTGATGATATGTAAGCATTTTTTGTAGTATGAGTTTTTTTTGGATGTTGGAGACCATATATAGCCTATTTGTTGATGTATTTTTCAGTTCAGAGATGGATTGCACTCTATGCTAGTTTGGTTATGTGGACCCTTACATGCAATGTAAATGAGAACTTTTGCATATTTGTGTATAAATGGTTTGGATTCATATGGATGCACATGTATATATATGTTTTTCTTTAAAATATGAATATTTTATGTGATTTTGGTAAACCTTTTTTTTTTTTTTTTTTTTTTTTTTTTGTCAGTGCCAGTCATCACCGATCCCAGTCCACAATATTTTCGGTTTGATCACCGATTCAATTCTCATAACATTGCTATCCATCATCTACAGGTGGTATCCTAGCAACAACCCTTGTCTATACATATGAAAGCACTTGAAATCTTTCACCAATCCAATAATAGTGAGAAAAATAAGGATGTGATTATTATCATTCAGATACCTTAATTTGTGAAGTACTTTACTCCAATTTATTAAGCAGAAATTTCATTCTCGAATTTTTCATTAAATCATTAACCCTTCATGCACCATGAAAAGATTGGTGAAGTAACTTTACTCCAATTTATTAAGCAGAAATTTCATTCTCGAATTTTTCATTAAATCATTAACCCTTCATGCACCATGAAAAGATTGGTGAAGTAACTTTACTCCAATTTATTAAGCAGAAATTTCATTCTCGAATTTTTCATTAAATCATTAACCCTTCATGCACCATGAAAAGAGGGATGCAATCTACAGCTCAGTATGGATGACACGTGTAACATAAAATTATGTCAATACCCTAAAGAGAAAGAAAAATTGAAGTTTATAACATAGACATGAAAAAAAACATAATAATAATAAAGAATGTAAAACGTTATAATGATAATAATTATTATAGTAAAATAAACCAGTATGTATCCATTTTAATCCCCACTTTTGGGCACCAAGAAATTGGCAATTGGTATCTTTCTTATCCTTCTAAGTGCTTAATAGATTCAGGTTAACATGAATCTATGTTAGTACAATCCAAAGGCACAAAGATAAAAAAATTTATACTTTCTATAATTTTGAGCCAAATACATATTGAGGGGCAGCACCCTCACAAGTCATCACTTCCATTAATTTTCTGTCAAGGAAAATGTAAAAAGGAATACAATTCTTTCCATTTTTAATATCCCAAGGGGATTTATAGCACTTGGGGTTTCTATTCAGCTAGGGTTTTCAATAATTCAATGAGAGAACATGTTTATGTATTCATATAACAGTAGGCATCTATCTATGTAATGCACAATTATAAATATCTTCTAACAATATTACAATTATGAATAAACCAGTGCATCCACTGAACAGTATATCCAATAAATGATACTGTACCAGACTATTAACAATAATATAATTCTAAGTAAATCTACAAAGAGTTCATCAATTCTCCTCAAATACACCATTATACATTGAATGCAATACCAAAATTCAGTAATCCAATGCTCTAACTGTAACTATTTACCATACTGGTGTCCAACGAACGTTAACTGTTCTGTTACCATTGCTCTGAATTTCTGCATTTGAATTCCTTCGCACTGACCCAATTTCGCGCCTGTGAGTACTTGTGGTATGACAACATTCACCATTATGGCATGAGAAGGTGTTAGGGAACCGTATGATATGCTTTCCACTCAGCTGTAAATCACACTTCTAATCTGACGTAGGCTCAGAGGATGTTGTCGCAATTTCCACTACAACAGACTGCGGCCACCGTCAATCACGTAATTATTGTTACAACTCTTTAGTCGCTACAACTGGGAGAGGGAATCACCGGGAAAAAAGCTTCGATCCAGTCTCCTTTCATGCTTTCAAAAGACTGCTGGAAACAGTGTGATTCCTCTACGATCGGGCTCGCAAATGCACCCTTGGCACGGGCGTTTCTACCCTCACTTGTGCATCAATAGTCACTGCCCTGGTAACCATCACTCGCGGAGCCCAAGATACTCGGTCACAGTGTGGATCAGGACTTCACTCTGGCTGTACAAACCCTTGAAGGGTTTCGGCTACTTAATATTACTACACTGTCCGGAATACCCTTCGTTGCCTTAGCGAGAATCGCAGTTATCCACAGACAGTGCAGGGAAGTTGTCTGTTACTTGAAACAAAGAAAGATTACCTACAAAAAACTTGTCCTTGCTGGATGGACAGATCTGAGAGTTTCAAGAGGGTTTGTTGTACCCCAAACTGACTTCAGACTGAAAATGGCTTATGCTCAGATCAGACTCTTCCTAGAGAGCAAATCCTCCAAATCAAGCCAGAGATGCTCCAATTGTTGTGTTCTGCCAAAACAGGGAAAATAGGTGTCTAGGTAGGGTGGGATCACCTCCACCAAAACTAGACAATAGATTATGTAGGGTGGGATCAGCTCCACCAAAACTAGACAATAGATTAGATAGGGTGGGATCACCTCCACTGAAGCTAATCAAATATAAGGGGTCTTAAACCCTCAGAGCCTCAGCTGAAGGAAACAGAGATATAAAATCCAAATTGATGATCCTAAATGACTGCAACTCTCCTTTATTTATAAATTTCTCCATGGGGTTTCATCTAATGTGAGGCGTTGCAAGGGCATCCCCAAATTTGGTACCTTTTCCCCAACCTGCTGAAACTCTACCCAATGTTGCCCCAACCATTGGATAATTTGGGCTTTCCACCTTTATCAAGATTCAAGACTATAGCCTACAGGGTTGAATGGGCTATTTCATCCTCCCATGGGAAATTAATACATTGGGGACATTACAGCATTTTAGGTTTAGACATGAATTACTTACGAATTCCTTGTTTTCTGAGTTGTGTATCAAATTTCAATGTACCCAATCCACTGATTTTTTTGATTCAATCATGCACATCTATATAAATTTTACTTTATAATTAGTAAGTTCCATAACCTTTCCATTCCTAACTGAAAAATTCTGAAGGCATATGCTATTGTCTCATGGATTTTGAATGCAAAAGCATGCAGTACTTTCACTTCCGATTTTCATTTTGAACCAGAGAAACGTAAAAGATAGCCTTCCTCCTAGCACTGACAACTTGAAAGAGGTGTGACATTTTTAATATACTAGGGATCTTAGCATTAGAGGTTGACACTAAGTTCTGAGTTACTCAAAAACCTTAAAAGACCTCAGAGGCATTTCAGTATCTGGATGCCATGGCTCGTTACTGCAGACAATCCTCTGTGGGGTTATGACTTGGAGAATTTCAATAAAGTCATAAAATTATTCCTAAATCATTATGTCAATAAACATCAAAGAAAAAAGAAATACTTGTATCAACATTAGACAGTAGATATAAAACCAAGCTGATGCAACTAGATTAGACTCTGAATTGTGTGCCATAGAAAACATCAACAAGTTACAAATGTACATGTATGTAGTTAATATAAAGCTTCAAATGGTGGAATGCATTGTCCCATCCACCTCCAACAAAAGCCAGAACAATAATAGAGCGTCATTGAATTGATAAATCTTACAACCATAGAATGACAAAAGTGAAACATAATCTCATGCTTTCCTAGAAATATGCTACTGACGGAAAAACAGAGTTCCTACATTTGCAAGGCATCTTATGTCGCATATTAGTCGAATCAGTAGTTTTTTTTAACTAAATTTAAAATATAAAAACCTAAACATACGGTATATGTACCATTATAAACTCTGTTAAGATTAACACTGTGGATGGGACGTATGAAACCAACATAACCAGTTTCTACATGCTACTAACATCTGTTCATGCCATCCATGAAAGAAACCTAGAAATATTTAAAGTAACCTAGAAATAGTTGAGTGTTAGGTATGGTAAAGGTTCTACTCTTGGATGAATCAAGAAAACTAATTCATATTAGACACAACCCAATGAAATACAGTAAGTATAACAGTAGCATAGAAAATCAACTCGTTGAGGAAGATATCTAAACCTGTCTTCTTATTTCCTTTGGTTTATGGGCATATATACGAGACTCAGCTGACAATCGACTAGACATCTCACTGACCTCTGCAAGGAACAAAAAGGTTAACACTGACATGTAATTTAAACATTCTAAAATGCATAAAAATAAACACTAACCTAAAAGAGACTGACATGTAAATGGGTATTCAATAATGAAACTAATTACGAGAAGAAATCATACGGTTCCAATCCGACATAGTATGATCAAGACATCAAAGAAAAACTAGTTTGAAAAAGAAAAAATAAGAAAGCATATAAATTAAACAACAGGTAAAAACATAAAACTGCAAAGAATACTCAGGAGATGCGCAAATACTTCGAGGAAAAGTTCAAGATGTAGACTATGTTTATTGAGTGACAGGAAAACATCAAATTCCCAAACGGAAAACTAGATGCCACATGATCTAACAAAACAAGGCTGACAAATTTCCTACAGGAAGATATGAAACAAATTGAACATGATACGCGTTAACCATCCCAAAGGAGGACGACCAAGCAGCAGATCAATGTCAACATTTACATAAAAGAACACCGCTGAACTTGCGACATTCTACTGACCAAAGTGATTGGTAGAAAAACTGTCTATTGAAGCCAAAATAAAAGCCCCGGCTATCTACATTTGTTCTCTAAGGAACTTATAGACTGCAATAAGTAAAATATAACTGTATTCAAATATTCTTGTTGAATGTATTCATAAGATATATCTATTTCAATGTCCAATTGCACATTGAAAACCACAAAATTGGAAATTGTTTCAAAGTCTGTAGAGAGCAGTTTCTAATTTGTCTCTCACATACAAAAGAATTCAAATAAAAAACACAATGAAATAGATACAACTCAGATAAGAACCAAGTTCATCGGTGCAAAATGGGTTCAGAAATTTATCTGCGGCACAACTGTTTTTTATAGAATAAAATTTACTTGTAATACACATAAAGGAACATATAGCTATCCCCGCCCACAAAACATACAAATGCACATGATCATTTGAGAATGATGTACACTTACGGTCCAATTTTTCACCAACTCCCAGAACTTCTTTAACATTCCGCGTCATTATCCGTTGCACTTCATACAGATCATCATTCAACTTTGCAAGGTTCCATTGTGTATGGGTGTTTAAGTACAGCTTCCTTGTCTTTTGAATAAATGTATGTATCTTTCCAATAACAGCAACCAATAAGAAACATCAATTATTTCTAAAAAGGAAAACCAGAAATAGAGATCAGCCACATCCACTAGCATCTGAACTGAATACCCAACGGCCATCAGATAAAAAGAGGATCAGAGATATGAAAATGTAGAAGTATGTAAAATAACTACATACTTTACTGAGGCTCATTGCTCACTAAAGAAAGAACATAGCAGCAATCTCATTCAAAATGGAAATTATACAACCCCAATCAGGTAAAACCTGAGATTAACATACCAAATTTTATGAAAGCATATGGCCTTGCCACAGTTTCAATTTGAGAGTGGTTCACCCTCTCAAACTCATTTTTCAGCTCTTCAAGGTATTGAAATGCGAGATTTTTGGTATAAGATCGATCACACATAGTTAAATAACAGACACAAGATTCAATGATGTAGCTGGAAACCTTAAGTTAAGCTCTACATTGAAAGTGGTGTATAAATTGATTCAACTTGAAATGAATAACAAAGCCTTGCACATTAACAAGCAAAACAACCAGAACTCATAAATCAGAAGGAGGTTATTCGAACAAATTAAGGCTAAGAGAAAATACACCAAAGATCGTGAGACTAAGATCTGGTTAGTACATAACAACTTCATTTGCAACCACTAAACACTAAACTCAAAATTGTTGAAAGGATTGGGTGTAATTAGAGCCTATTAAGCAAAACATGTCTCGCCAACAGGCCAGCAAACCTGCGTAAAGGCAACAAAAAATCATCACATATTATAGGTGTTACCTTCAAATGTTCCTTAAAATTGAGACAAGAGGTTACAAAACACGGTTGAAACCACTAGATATAAATATGATGATCTCATTCCACATGACAGTCTGATTTTGCATAATCCAAAGTTGAATTGAACTAAATGCATGATAGGGACTCGCGATGCAATGGAAGAACATGCTACCATATGTGGTTAAAGTTTAAACATCAAGCAATCCATGCTCATTTGTAATAGCATCTCTGAGAACATATAACCTGATGACCTATTCTTTGGCTGGTTTGAAGGTGGAATATGCAAGTATGACATTTAAGGAGCCTTAATATTGTTTTACAGTCATTCTAATTCAAATATTCTAGACTTTATAGTGAAATCTAACTGCTTGTATCTGACATCTATAGATATATGGGATTTAGAAAATATTTTTCGATATGAAATAAAAAATGTTGGAAAAATTTCAATAAAATAAAGAAGATGTTGTGAAGATGGTGGAAGCAATGCATGATGTGATCTTGACTATAGAATCTAGATGCCATGGGTTCAGCACATGATATGATGATACAATGTTATTCAACATAGACAAACATTCTTAAGGTATCATCAACATATGAGATAGAGAAAGATAACTCTTAAGCTCAGGTGATAGTGCCCCTCAACATGTATATCATAGAGGTAACGCTTCTGTAAATACTCTAATAACTAAAATATATCATACAATAATTATCCCATAAATGTCAAAATGATCAACAAGCATTTAGGATATGAAAAAATACACGAAAAAGAACCATCTCATTCCACCAGATGGTGAGTACCAATAACAACTAATTAAGAGTAATATAAATGACACCACCAAGTAGAATGTTGGATTGTTACAGCAAAACATCATTATTGATGGGCTACGCCAAATGAGAAATGGCCTCACAAAATGTATAACATTAGCTGCATTGGTCTAGTTGAGAATCAAGGTGTTTCTCAAACAAAAACAATAACCTACTAGGTGTGTATTCCCACAATAAGCACAATAACGTGAAATTATAACTAGTAACCTTATGAAACAATGTTCGCAGACCTTACCACATGACAAAACCCACTGATTGAGATTGTCTCCATATGACATATAAAGGGCCTGCTAGAAATCTACCAAGACTTTAAGACAGCTGTGGAACCAAGAACTAAACTCTAGATTATTGTCTTTGTGATTGGAAAATGATTGGAGCAGACATAATCAGAAATAATTTACCAAAGATGCTCTGCAAAAATGCATCTGTCGCCACATTTTGATGGAATAAACTGACACAAATGTGCTCACAAGTTTCTTTTCAAAATACCTAAATACAGTTAAATTTATCTCTTTCAAAAAATAATACATTTATTCTAAGTGATTTATTAAATACATGGGTACAGATATGCTCCGAAACCATCTTCTAGATACTTGACCAGCAAACCCATTTCTCACAATGTTTCCATTCTTGTCCATGTTTTCATTCCCTTATGGCACTGCATTGGTATTATCAATCAATATTTTATACATAATAAACGCTGGGAGAATAGGTGTACACAAATATCTTATCTCCCCGAACCTTATGGATTTCAAGTTTGGCTAGGAGTTCTCACTCAGCCATATGCATTCGTCAGAATGTCTATTGGCTCAGGTAGTGAAGAAACCAATGAGAAATAGTCTGTTCACCAGATGCCCTATAATGTTGGTATGGACCAGGATTCTTGACCTTCTCCTGTAGAACAAGAGGAAGCATTCAGCAAGAATGTTGTGAATTAATTGCAGGTTTTAAGAGTCTTTTATAGGTCTACAACAGTAGAATATTTTGGACATCCTATGAAAAATAACAATGCCTCATTTGAAGTTAATCTTTCAAGTTTTTGGACAATTCCTAAACTATACATCATGAGAAAGTCCTTCCTCTTATTGTATTATTATGTTCTGAGTAACGCTACAGTAAATTTCAAAAACAAAAAATTATCCATTTTTGTTTTGAAAAATGGCCGATAGAATGTCAAGTCGCCTACTAAGGTTCTGTTTTCAATGGGAAATTGTCTAAAAGGATTGAGGCTGGCTGTAAGTCGGGCTCAATTTTTGTAGAGTAAATCAACACCCAACAAACCTCTCAAATAAGATGAACAATTATTCCATTTGCGATGCAAGTCCTCGAGACTTGTTTGTTGACGCATTAAAAGAAAGAAGAAGGACATGAGGATGGCATCATGCGTGTGAAATATTTGACAAAATACCCCCAACGACATTTGAGAAAAATAGGTGAAAGTAACAGAAATTGAAACATGCAAATGGGGAGATGATAGAAATTAAATTAGCTCGATTCATGTAGAACCACAAAATGCTGAAAACGACAGCAAATATTGTGATCCCTACGAACATGTGGTTTTTCTCGCTGCTGTACATATAGTACTATAAGTGGGAGTAACGCCCTTTGTATCCTTCTTCTCCTCCATTTTCACTGCCCGTAGATGGTATTGAAAGTATGTGATAGCGAAATGTCGATTACTTGTATCATAAATCCCTTAGAATTCCTTTTTCGTAGTCACCATGCAGATCAAAAACGTCATTAATTTGGAGGAAAATCACCCATAACGATCACGATATTTCGATTGATGTATTCTCCCCAACCCCAAGGTCTCTAGAGAGTTAAAATATCAATCTGTTTATTATCTGTATTCTATTCATTAAAATAAGATTACATATATACAAAGCGTTGTTTCAAAATAGGGAGACTATTTTGGACACACAATCTGTTGGTTGAGGAAATCTCTCAACCACACACCAAACTAGGAACAAGTATATATAGTGAACTCCTATAGAATAGGAACTGACTTCTTATATTAGAAAGAATCACAACTAGAAACAAGTAGCAATTAGATATTCCAACACTCCCCCTTAACGAGTACTTGTCTCGATATCAATTTGCAAAATCTAGTTGTGGTCAAATATACCAAAAAGAATATGTTGATGTCCATATATAGGAACAACCATCCACTGGAATGCATGGGTACTAACCGCTGCAACCACCAGTCTTGTAGGATGTCCTTCACATACATGGTTCTTCCAACCATTATAATTGCACACTTGTACCTGTACCTATAAATCCCCCTCCATCATTGTTAACCCGGGTTTTGTCGGATTACCCGTAACCATGCATTGGGTTTTATCGGATCACCCTTAACCATGCCACCAAGGGCTCTCAGCCACCAAGGCTCAACTCAGCCACGAAGGCTCAACAATGCCAGCAAGGCACTCAATTCATCCATGAAGGCTCTTCATGTTAAAATGATACCATGTTAAAATGAGATACCACTAGGGCACTCCAGCCACCATGGACTAAGGGTTTTGTCGGCAAACCCTAAACCATGTTTACAGGAATCTTTGTCCCACTTCATTGTTACACATGGTTTTTGGCTTACCACAAACCGACACTGCAAATACAAAGTGGTTTTTAGATTACCACGAACTATATGGGGTACACATGCCTTATCAGGCTTACATTTCACACTCCAACTCTAAAGTTTACAGGTACACAGTTTACAAAGACCACTACAAAACCATCATAGACTTACTTACAATTGAAATGTATGACTCATAATACAACATACTAGTGAGTCTATTCCACAACCCCAAACAAAATTTCACAAACTTTCACTAGTTGTCCATCATAATAGTTGTTGTTGCTCTTTTAGTGTCAGTGTTGCACAAAATTAATATTTGGTGCACTTCAACCTTATTACCCACCACATAGTACATTTGCATCATCTTTCTGATTTAATTGTCTTGGATTTACCTGCATGATTTGTTAGAGTAACTAATTCTAACAAAACCACTCCATTGAGTTAGCTAATCTCAATGCTTATAATTCCAAAACAGTTATAAATACCACATTTTACCGTTGCAGTGGTAGAATATTACCAAAGAAACTCGAACCCAATTGTTATGGCTCATCCATCACCACGCTGACCAACCCCCATTTCAAACTGATGGCCTCCATAGCACTTTGCCAAGTAAAAAAAATCCTCCACCCAGACTTTCTGCGCCACTTCAAGGGTTCTGTCAATGGAATGGTCTCCATCCAGAAGAACCTTTGGCTCCACAATGGGCACAAAACCAGTGTCCTTAGAGATAGCGGCATAATGTGCAAGTCCCCGCGCAACTTCCTTGATAGCTAACTCCAAAGTCCCATTAGGTATGCAGACAATTGTTCGTCATTTAGCAAATCTTGCACCCAATTTGTAGTACTTAGCAGATCTTGAGGCTAATCCATCCAAACCCTTACACCAAGATTCATTGTTTGATCCTGGCAGTGGAACTACACCCTTGTCAACTTTGATGACAGGGATTTTAGAGTCACATGGGACGAGTAAGGACAACATGGGCCTCTCTTCTGGGGTTTTGATGTATCGTGGCGAGAAAGCTTGTGGATCGACATTAAGTGCAAGCTCCATTGAGTGTGAAGCTACACGCTTGGAATTACAGCGGATGGAGAAAAACTGTTGAGCTCAATGAAAACACTCAAGCAGTGATTCTGGATCTTCCACTACTGATTCTGATTCAGCAAGTTCTTCAGGTAGTGAATCTGATGCAGACAATGTAGCCTCTCCAGATGCAGGCCATAAGGAGCAAATGTGCTCGGTTTCTGTCTACCATCAGAGAACCGGCCCAAGTCTGAAAACAAATGGTGCAAAAAGGGCTGTGAGTGAATTAGACAAAGAGAATGCTAATTCAAAGCCTACTCCTGCTAATGTTGCAAATCCATGTCAGGAAGGGGAGAGTGCTCCATCTGAGAGACAGGTCTCCCCAGACAAACATTATCGTGTTGCCTTGTTAAGGAATCATTTTACTGATACAATTTTGAAAACCCAACATGCTTCCACTAAAGTCAAGCACCAAAACAATATCTATTGGAGCATGACAGACTGAATCTAACGATATTTCTCTCACAGTTTTCATAATTCCATTTCTTGGAAGCTTCGCTGGCCGAAGGAGCATGTACACACAATAGTATTGTGAAATTCTCGGAAGCTTCACTGCCCACGACGAAATGCAATAGGTGGTTGCTCACACGCATTGGTTGCTTCTCAAGCCAAGCCACGTCATCCTGTCGTCCACGCCATCGCACCATGCTTTCATCATGGAGTTGATCATAAAGCTTCCACGCAGATCTTCAATTCACCGCATGCTTGGCACACACCATCGGCTCGACCTATCCGCTGCTTCTTGATCGTATCTCCACACACCTCCGTCAGCACTGTCGCATTCGCCTTTCCAGTGCTTGGGAATGGGGCCTATGCCCTGAACGTTGAGGCTCCGTCGTTCCGGCCAGATGCCAAAGTCTAGGACACTGATCACCACATCGGAGCCATACTTGGATTTCCCCCACAAGCCTTTTCCATCAAGCGTATCGATGGACAAACAAGAAACTAAAAAAATATACTATTTTATTTCCCTAAGCCTGGGAGGGGCCAAGCCCACGAGGTGCTAGCCCTCAAGGCTTTGATACCAAGTTAAAATATCAATCTGCACATTATCTGTATTCTATTCATTAAAATAAGATTACATATATACAGAGTGTTGTCTCAAAGATAGGGAGACTATTTTGGACATACAATCTGTTGATTGAAGAAATCTGTCAACCACACACCGAACTAGGAACAAGTAGATATAGCGAACTCCTATAGAATATGAACTGACTCCTTACATAGAAAGAATCACAACTAGAGACAAGTAGGAATTAGATATTCCAGCGTAGAGAATGTAGAGAGTATTGTTGGTCTTGCTGGTTGGGAAATCAAAAAGTGATAACTTGGAAGTAAGGATACAACTTGCACTTCATTCCTCATAGAACAACTAAAATTCTAGTATAATACATGGTTAGAAATGGTAGGCTCATGCTTACCACTCTTATGGTTAACCAATTGCGCTTGTTGGTTTTTGTATGTGGATAACATGTTTTGGCTTTTATTGAATTGATTGGGTTTCTTTCAAAAGCATAAAACCGCTATTGTTAGTGATGGCCTTTCAATGGATGGAGGGAAATGGATTGATAAATGCTTAGTCTCTTATGATGAGGATGGCCGGAAAGGAAAGGGGTGGGATCACCAAATAGCGTGGATTTATTTGATTGAGGGCCATTTGAGGGCCTAGATTTAATTGATCACCTCTTGAAAGAGCCTTGAGGTGACCTTCAAATTCTTGTAGATACTAAAGTGCTATAGTTCACTACAGGGGTCTCTGAATCCATTTGTAGTTTTAAAATTTAGAGACAAAGGGGTCTTTGAATCCTTATACAGTGTTAAAATTACAAATACCCTTTTGTCTCTAAACTTTAACACTACATATGGATTCAGAGAACCCTTTCTTGGAATCCATATGCAATGTTCATTTTAGAAACAAAGGGTCTCTGAGTCCATCTACAGTATTAAAATTTAGAGACCCTTGTCTGCAATGTTAAAAATTAGGTAGATGGAATGAATGACCCCCTTAAAGGGGTCCACGAATCCATCTATAATGGCTATAATTATATAACACTTTATTAATCGCTACTTAACCAACATAGAAATTTCTATTAAAATGATTAACACGACATATATTAACATACTCTATATCCTTGTCATAAATGGAAAAAAATATCATATATAATATATTTATATATATATATATTATTATTCATATATTTATTATTATATATATATATATGGGGTTCTTCTCAATGCCTATCATGACCATCACATTTTCACTCAAAATTTAGCTTTTAAAAATTTATATAAATATACATAGAATGAGAAAAGGCGTGTATCCATATAGAATAAACCCTTGAACATATATAGGAAATTGGTCCCTTTTTACTATCAACATGTGGTGTTGGTGAAGCTATAACAAAGCCCCCTTTGTTTCCTTCCCTCCATATTTTTTAGTGATCACAAGTTTATTTTATTTTTCATTTTAAATTTCCCTCTACACATTTACATTTATTTTTCATTTTAAATTTCCATCTACACATTTACATTTATTTTTCATTTTAAATTTCCATCTACACATTTACATTTATTTTTCATTTTAAATTTCCCTCTACACACATCCCACGTCCCATAGAGGTAGTCCTTCGTAGGCCCTGGTCTTCATGGATCCTAGATTGATTCCAGATATTCATTCATGGCCTCTAAGTTGTGGAAGGATCCTCCTAGACAGAGCTTAGGGGGTGGGGTTCTATCGATATGATGGATGCCAAGAGTTTTTGGAAGTGAAGGAATTATTTGTACCCGACATGGTCAAGTCAATGGAATGGCATGGGGACAACCTTTTCCTAGGAATTAGGCGTGAATATGTTATTACGAATACTTTAACTGGAGCCTTCAACTTCGAAGTCTTCCCTTGTAGCATAAGTGCCCCTCCGCTTGTTGTGTCTCTTCCCTCCAGAGAGCTTCTACTAGGAAAGGTACTCCCCTTTCAAATTCACTTTTATTATGCTCTTTATTTTTTTTTGCCATTTTATAATATCAACATGGATTCTCAACCTAATTGGATGTAGATTATTTTATAATAAATGAGGCCTATATATTCATCATAATTGTGAATTCCATAGCCACTTCCATGGCCCTGTACCCACACTGCAAATTCATTGCCTCATGCATGTAGGCATTTAGTATGAAAAGGAACTTCTATACTCATGTCCAAAGCTCCAACCACTACCTTACATACTAGGACTTTTACTTCTATAGCTTCTTCAATTGAGGAAAACAATGGCTTTAGACAACTTATTGGCATAGTTGTACATAATGATTTCCTTCCATAATCAGGGTTAACGACTCTATCTACTAACCTAATACCAATTACGACTTTCAAGTTTTGAGCCTTGGAACACCACTATATACTAGTGCTTGTATTTAGTTGAATATAGAATGGGAGAACATATAAGGCACCCTCGCATACATTTCACTACAGGGATCTCTGAATCCATTTGTAGTTTTAAAATTACAAATACCCTTTTGTCTCTAAAGTTTAACACTACATATGGATTCAGAGAACCCCTTCTTTGAATCCATATGCAATGTTAATTTTAGAAACAAAGGGGTCTCTGAGTCCATCTGCAGTATTAAAATTTAGAGACCCTCATCTTCAATGTTAAAATTTAGGTAGATGGAATCAACGACCCCCTTAAATGGGTCCATGAATCCATCTATAATGCTTTAATTATAACACTTTTATATAATCACTACTAAACCAACATAGAAGTTTCTACTAAAATGATTAACCACAACATATATTAACATACTCAATATCATTGTCATAAATAGAAATAATATATATATATGGGGTTCTTCTCAATGCCTATCATGACCATCACATTTTCACTCTAATTTAGTTTTTAACAATTTAATATATAAATATACATAGAATAAGAAAAGGCGTGTATCAATATAGAATAAACCCTTGAACATATATAGGAAATTGGTTCCTTTTTACTATCAACATATGGTGTTGGTGAAGCTATAACAAATCCCTCTTTGTTTCCTTCCCTCCATATTTTTTAGTGATCACAAGTTTATTTTATTTTTCATTTTAAATTTCCCTCTACACATTTACATTTATATTTCATTTTAAATTTCCATCTACACATTTACATTTATTTTCCATTTTAAATTTCACTCTACACACGTCCCACGCCCCACAAAGGTATTCCTTCATAGGTCCTAGTCTTCATGGATCCTATATTGATTCCAAATATTCATTCCTGGCCTGTGAGTTGTGGAAGGATCCTCCTAGACTGAGTTGAGGGGGTGGGGTTCTATCGGTACGATGGACGCCAAGAGTTTTTGAAAGTGAAGGAATTATCTGTACCCGGCGTGGTCAAGTCAATGGAATGACATGGGGACAACATTTTCCTCGGAATTAGGTATGAATACATTATTACGAATACTTTGACTGGAGCCTTCAACTTCGAGGTCTTCCCTCGCAGCAGAAGTGCCCCTCCCCTTGTTGTGTCTCTTCCCTCTAGAGAGCTTCTACTAGGAAAGGTACTCCCCTTTCAAATTCACTTTTATTATGCTCTCTAATTTTTTTTTTCCATTTTATAATATCAACATGGATTCTCAACCTGATTGGATGTAGATTATTTCCTAATAAATGAGGCCTACATGTTCATCATAATTGTGAATTCCGTAGCCACTTCCATGGCCCTGTACCCACACTGCAAATTCATTGCCTCATGCTTGTAAGCATTTAGGATGAAAAGGAACTTCTCTACTCATGTCCAGAGCTGCCACCACTACCTTACACACTAGAACTTTTACTCCTATAGCTTCTTCGATCAAGGAAAACAATGGATTTGGACAACTTATTTGCATAGTTGTACATAATGATTTCCTTCCATAATCAGGGTTAACGACTATATCTACTAACCTAATACCAATTATGACTTTTAGATTTTGAGCCCTGGAACACCACTATATACGAGTGCTTTTATTTAGTTGAATATAGAATGAGAGAACATATAAGGCACCCTGGCATGTACACTACAGAAAATCAAGCCATCTTATATCGTACATTTGCTAAAAGATCCTTTTTATTCGCACTATGTTCCTAAGATGGTATTGTAATGATCATTGGCCTATAATTTATTCAATGTTAGTATGTTGTTGTTATGACCATAGGGTGGAAAGAGACTATCATGTAAACAACGTGGCTCAATATTATAGACAAGTATTTATTGGAAAGTACTGTCACAAAAAAGAAACACAAAAACACATTGTACTCCCTTTTTTTCTCTCAAGAAATGGGTTTTGGTTCTATGCAGCATTTGGCACAAGGATTTTCAAATTTTTGTATTAATTCATCCTAAAATTGTGAGTGGATAGGGAACAAGTATCGAGTGGTCATTTCCAATCTAGAACACATGTTTTCAAGGCTTTATATATATTGTTAATTCAATATTGAGAAAGTGGTTCTATGATTCTCACTTGAAGAATTGTTTTTACATTAATCCTCTATATTTATGCTTGGTATTTGGTAGAGACACCAAGATTTCTGATGTTCCTTTTACACCAAGATTTCTGATGTTCCTTTTACTATGAGGTTAGGGGTAGGTTCATCTACCTTTATTGGGAATTTAGGGGTTCCCTAACCTCTTAATTCCTCCATCTAGATTGAAGATGCCTAACTCTTGGAGGTGTTAGGGCATGGACTTAAGATATTAGGAGGAATTCCTCTAACAAATTCCATCAGGTATATCACTTCTTTCCTTTTCTCATTTCTGTAGTTCTATTGGTGATGGTAGGTGGCAGATAGGTGACAGGCAGATACCTAGTATACTTTTGGCATTAGATTTGTGAAACCATGGACCTCCTCGCCCTCTTCAACTAGCAAAACGACCACCATGACTCTTCAGGATCTTGAGTTCTTGATCTCAGCAGTGAGTACCTGATAGTTTCTCCTGCCCCCCACTCCCTAGGGTCTGTCATCACCAGGTTCTTTTTGGTGGCCTAGATGTTTAGGATATTATCGACAAATCGTTCTATATTTCCTTGCAAGGTTTTATTGTTTGAAAATATTAGACCTAGAACCCCTCTTGAGGACATTCTTATATAGATTATTGGATCATTTTCCACTACTAATTATCCTATATGGACATTTCCATTCTCTTCCTCCTTGATTTCTGCCTCTATCTCTGTTATGGGTGGAGGGCTTTTCCCTTCCCCCTCTCATTCCTCTCCTACTTTTGGTGATGAGTAGCATTTTATCTTATTGTTTTTAGGGCCATGTTCAATAGTTTAGTTTATGTTATTTAATGTTTGACCTCTTAGATATTAACTTATAGGATTTTCTATGGCACTCCTATAGTCTATCACCACTCATTGTACCTTTGCATCCCATTGACCTACCCTTTTGGTCATTCATGGACATTAATAAAATTATCTTATATCATCTTTAATGCCAGCAAATGATTTTTTGTTTATGTATTCAAACAGAATCCCAAAATACCCTGACAACTTCCTAAACTAAATTCCTAGATATAACCTAATAAATTCCTTAATGGAATTCCTAGGTATAACCTAGTAACCTCCTAAAACTAAATTCTGAAGAATAACCTAACAAATTCTTGGAAATGCAAACTAAAAACTGTTCGAATTAATAGATTATACTTTTAGCTAGTGAGTTGATATTGGGGGGACTATGTTTCCCTATTATCTAGGTGCCATGTGTCAATCTGGCTGTTGTTTTGGAATTCGATTCTAGAATTGGGGTGTTGTGGAATTAATATTAATTCTCTAGCTACCCTAAAGAAGTGATTCTGGAGATTTTGCAACCGTATTTAGTCATTATCTATGAGAAATTCTGTGATAGGTGTTAATTCTACACAAAATGTTGATGAACACTTGTAACCTTCAACATATCATAATTGGCGAGAACTAAGAAATTTCATTCGTAATCTTCATAGAGACTATCAAACACATTAATTTGCAATGAATTACTTATTTAAATCCAAATTTCTATAAGAAGGTCATTAAGAAATCTAGAAAATTGGATATGTTAGGTTTTTATCTCATGAAAATACTAGTGGAAGATGAGAAAATGAAGACATTTATGACATTCACCATCATCCCCAAACTAAAGGAATTGTACACCCTTGTACAATAAAGTCATCCATGACATTCTTATCTAATTTCCCTGAAATCATAAATTTCAAATGGGTTTGTGCATTTTTTTTATTATAGCCCATGATTGATTCACTTTATTCCAACTATTCACATTTACCTTCTACATTTATTGGACTAGTTCTCTTCTAGTTCAAAATTGGATAGCATAGCAAGGGAAATCTAAATCCAAGTCCTATCCATTGTATTTCAAGATGCATTAAAAATCTAGTGTAAAGGTGAGCCTTGAATATAGATGGTTTGAGATTTGGAATCGAGTTGGGTTCCATTCTCTTTAATTCTTATGTAAGTTCATTCCTTCTCGTTTGGGAATTCATAGCATGGTCACTTCTAGTGTCAACAAAATATTTGAAATTCTCTAATAATTGCTATTATTCCATTACCCATTAGATCTGAGAATGTGAAGCATTTCAATAATGCTCATAGATAGACTCTGATAGGGCACTCTCGTGCATCGTAAACTTCTTCATCTGCAGTAGAAGGTAAACTTGTCCATACTAGTTGCGTTGAACCCAATTTTTCTAGATCAATTTCGGTCTTTTGGGGATCTTGATCACGAGTGCCAGGAACTACACAAATTCCCGCCTTGAAAGTTGTTATTAGGTGATGCAATCACATTAGTTAATCTCAACTAGGCCTAGGTGTAAATTTCTTCCTTGAAAGCTACTAAGAAAATATCGTTGTACGTTGACCATTTGTTTACCATATAGACTAAAGACGTAATTATCACATCATTATACTTAAATAAAATCTCATTGTACCTACTTCATTGGCATCAAGCTCTCCTGAAGCAACTGCATTTTCTGCTTCTGTTAGTGCCTTTGCAAAAGGCTCTATTGCTTCAAGCCAGGAAGCCTTAACATTTTCCTCATTGAATTATGCTCTAAAAGATTCCAAACTCTCAGCATCATTACCAAATGTTGCACTTTGGCTCATGCTCTCCAAGGAAGGCAAAGCAACAATTGATGACTTGTTTGAATTATCTAGATTCCTTTTCTTGTGATCTTCACTATGGTCACTTTGCTCCAATTTATTTTTGTTGGCCCATGTAACACCTCATTTTAATTTTTTTACTCCTTTTATCTTCAGGGCATATCTAAATTTCATCACTTTTGACTTATTCTCATTCTATAAATCTAGTTTTCTTTCTGACTTTTTATCCTTTTGGTTGAGGGTCTCTTCTCTAATACCAATGGAACTTGTAGCATCGTTCGAAAGAACATTAGCATGTGGTTTTCCAATAATTATAGTGTTGTGAAAATTAAATTCATTTCTAGGAGCTCCACTTTCGAGAGAATTCTTACTTGTCTTAGGCCCCATAATCAAAGACAAGTTTTGAGTAAATAAATGAATAATATGCAATCCTACAAGAGCCAGATTGCCCAAACTACATTAATTAGAAACTCTAGAAAATAATGTTGATTAGGCACCAAGCATAAGATGTTCACAAGGTTACTTGCTTCCTAAGCCAAGTGTCAAACTCATACAAGTACTACTCCCATTACTACATTTTAACTTTGGCTAGAGGAAGATATATAAAATAAGTACCATTCACAGAAATGATAATATTTGTTCAATAAAATCAAGTAGACAATTGTGTATGGTTTCCTTAGTTGAGTAGGAAAAAATCCAAATGATCAAAATGTGAACATGTTCTCTCCTTGATGCTTCATCCAAAAAATATGTTAAAGATATACCTCTAGTTCTTCAGTGAGCTGGAATCATATCAATAGGTTTTAAAAAGTTTCCATTATTTGAAGGCCTCATTCTATCACATGTTTCTGAGCCAACAATTAAGTAAATACAAAAAGCTTAGAGATCAACAATATAAAACAAGTAGGAAAACAAAAAGGCATGAGAAATATGGAAATATGTTACCATAAATGAGAAACAAAAAATGAAATGTGAAATGGATTCAACATGGGAATTGAGATTTTGAGGTTTCATGATGAGAAATGTTTTATAGTTATTTTCAACACATCACAAGAATAACTGAAAGTTTTAATTATCAGCATTCATCATACAAAAACAATGTCTTAAAATATTTAAATTTCTAAAATTCAGAAGAGATATCACATTCAAATTTCACAATACACATTCAGAAGAAAAATCAGCCATCCTCAATAGCATGATTCACATTATAACAAATTTTTCAATTATCAAAATATCTAAAAATTCACTATACAGTCCATAAACTACCATAGATGCATCCTGGCCCTAGATCTATTGAGCGCCAAGAGTAATAAAAAAGTTCAAGATGTGAACCTCTTATGAGTCAGTTCTTAAAAGATCCAGGGTTAATATGGATCTATGATGCATAATGGTGATGGTTGTCTTCTATATCACGTCTTGATTTCCTTGTTTTTATTTGTCCACAATATAATCCTCCTGGATTACTCACCCAAGGAGCTACAAAGACATATTGATTCCTTATCCAACATCTAGAACCTTTGACAATTCACAATTAATCTTAGTTCTACAAAGGAATATTGACGCCTAATCCAACACTTGTGACCTCTGACGATTCACAATTAACCTTCATATAACAAAGGTTATAAACTTCAATGTGTCTCAACAAGCTCTCACCAGCTACAAATTCTACTTCCAAGGGGATGAGATTGTGGTTATCAAGACCTACAAATACACGGGGGTTCAATCATTAGGGCTTTGATTCACTTTGAGGCATGCTTTCTAGCCTAGTCTTAATAAGACACATGGTTCACTTGTATGCTTCAAGAAAGTGATTTAAACTCCACTTCCTAGGACCTAGAGATATCTTGGCTGAGATACACCTCTAGGAAACAATCATCAAACACATTGTCCTCTATGGCTCTAAGACTTGGGGAGCTAGCTTCTTTTGGGTTAACTGGGCTAAAACGAAGAAGATCCCCACCCTCCCATTACAATGCATCATCCATATCCCTAGACCATCATCCAACCAATGTTCAACGACCATCCTTTCAGCCTCAAGGCCATTTTTGGACTTGTCTCCATTCTTCACATCGTCTAAATCTTGTGAGAATTAATGCGAGGAATGGATCCATAAATATTATCACTCAAATCCACCTCATCAAGATGTCAACTTGAGGATACATAGAGGCAATGTTTCTTTTCACCTCTCACTTTACACTTTTTTTTAAAATAAATAAATAAATAAAATAAAAGGGGGCATCCCCATTTGCAATTCAGATTTATAATGACACTTGCATATTGTGTATATTTAATAAATCTCATGAAGGAATAGTGTACAACCATGATCTGTAGTGCATCAATTGGGCTAGGGAGTAATTCCTCAAAAATTGGGGCTAGACAGGAACACAATCCTTCTCATACAGATATTCCAGATATTGGCCCACAATTTACACCATCATGTACCATGCAATTATCAACATTACCAGTTCTCAATGCAACAATAATACCAACATCAGTGTTGTTTCAACAACCTTTCATAGATTCACAGCAAGTGAGTGCACAAATTCTTATGTATGAGTCGCTTATGTGAGTTATCTCTACTGTATTTATTCTGTCTCAGAACCCACATTTGCTCTTAATTGGGATCTACATTCTAACTAGCAATATATGATGTCTTTTGGTAATCAAGGTTCATTACCAGATGAGGCGCTGACGATAATAACTTTTTCTGATATGGAGGGGTGTGCGAGTCCTACCACATCACTTAGAGCCTTGAATCTAGGAATACCTATTATCATCATATATATCAAACCCTAGGTGTTTATCTCTTCATCTTAAAATATTTTCTTGGAGAGAATTTTAACTTCTTTGAAGCATTGATCCATTGTTGTGTCTCTCCTTGAATGGGATTTGTGGAATCACATCATACCTAATCAATGAATATCTATGTTAAGTGATTTCCTTCCACCCAAACTCCTACCATCAGTGAAAGTTCATAAAGAATAGGGGGCATTGGTTGTGGTGACAGTGGGTCATTGTCTCAATGTTATCATTTGGTCTAGCCTTTTGCCCTATAGGGTTTCTCTTCTTAGAGCCTGCTAGGTTTTGTGGTAACAAGATCCATGTACCATGCCTCAAAATTGATGACACTACATTGCGATTTGTGTTGTTGCATTGCGATCCATATCATTTTTATTAGGTTTCATATACTTCATTGAGATACAAGTCAACACACTAGAATTTGTAACAACATTAGGCAATGACAAGGATGCCAAAATCATCATAATGGACCACTCAAAGATGGGTCCTTGCCTAATTGGACACCTTATTCTCACACATGCATGATTATTCCCTCCTTTGAACACACATGGGAGTTCGCTTAGGCACATGAGTACTCCTTTGCAACTATTAGTTTTCACTTCTATCCCATCGGGGAAGTAGCTTTTGTCGATGAATGATTAAACAATAGGGACCCTATGAGCCAATCGTTCATGTCATTGATGTAGTTCCCCCACAACGCAAACATTTGATGGTCTATTGTAGCTAAACACTCTATGATGGTTTTCATAGATGCCCAACCTATAACAATGAGTTACATTCTATTTCCAAAGTCTGTAAGCAATGGAAGAATTATATTCAAGCCTACTATAGCATGTTGCACTCACATGCTTATCTGAGTGTTGAGAATCATACTTTATTCACACTTTGTTTTAATCCTCCCCTTAAAGTATCACCTGAAAGGAATGCTTCAATTATACTTGTGAGGTGTTAGATTAATATCCTTCTACCAAATACCAAATACATCTTTTATAGCCTAGTTATACTTATATTTACCTTTGTTATATTTTATAGGAGGATCACGACATTGTAGGTGAGTAAGGAGGCCTAACCTTTTGATTTGTTTGCATATTATTTGATCTCTTTTGGCATATTCTAATAATATTGCTCATCCTTGATGTCACATAATCATGTCCTCTTTGCTCCTAAGAGGTTCATCATTCTTAATTCTATTAAGTTAACCTAAACGCTAAACACAATTGGCATTGTCCTTCAAATGCATGAGCAGTAAACAAGTAAACAATATTGACAATATACTTTATTCAAGGGTCACTTTGAATTTCTTAATAAATATTAAAATACTTTTAAATTGAAAACCTAAACTAAATTAAATATTTAATTTTTTAATATAATTTTAATATAAAATAGATTAATTATTGAAAATCTAAAAATATTCTGAGAGACTAGAAAAAAAATTGAAAATGAAATTCCCACCAAGTGAGTTTTAACTAAACTCAACCCAAAACAAATAAAAGAAATTAGTGTTTGTTGAGATTTCGGCTGCACTAAACAGAGATTTAAGCTTCGAGAGGGATTTATAAAAATTAGTGTTTGTTGAGATTTTGGCTGCACTAAACAGAGATTTAAGCTTCGAGAGGGGTTTATAAAAAGTCTTTATTTATTTATTTATGTTTAACTCTTTTGATGTTTAGCTTT
This sequence comes from Pinus taeda, assembly GCA_000404065.3. Classification (NCBI taxonomy): domain Eukaryota; kingdom Viridiplantae; phylum Streptophyta; class Pinopsida; order Pinales; family Pinaceae; genus Pinus; species Pinus taeda. The sequence goes on along the minus strand of APFE031220716.1, from coordinate 38,221 downwards.
TTCCGAACAGGTTAGAGGAGGATTGGAGGAGTACAGGCTTTGCCTAGGCACTGCAGTGGACAAAATCTGAATGAATGGTATCTACAAGAATTTGGAGGTCACCTTGAAGATCTTGAAAGAGGTGATTGATTAAATCCAGGCCCTCAAATGGCCCTCAATCAAATAAATCCAGGCTATTTGGTCGTCCCACTCCTTTCCTTTCCGGCCATCCTCATCATAAGAGACTAATCATTTATCACTCCATTTCCCTCCATCCATTTAAAGGCCATTACTAACAATAGCTATGCTTTTGAAAGAAACCCAATCAATTCAACAAACCCAAAGCATGCTATCCGCATCCAAAAACCAGCAAGCGCGATTGGTTAACCACAGGAGTGGTAAGTGTGAGCCTACCATTTCTAACCACGTATTATACTAGAATTTTGGTTGATCTATGAGGACCGAAGTGCAAGTCGTGAGGATACTTCCAGGTTATCACTTTTTGATTTACCAACCAGCAAGACCAGCAATACTCTCTACATTCTCTAGAGACCTTGGGGATGCAGAGAATACGTCAATCGAAATATCGTGCTCATTATGAGTGATTTTCCTCCAAATTAACGACGTTTTTGATCTGCCTGATGACTACGAAAGAAGAATTCCAGGGGATTTATGCTGCAAGTAATCGATATTTGGCTATCGCATACTTTCAATACCATCTATGGGCGGTGGGGATCACAATATTTGCTGTCGTTTTCAGCATTTTGTGGTTCTACATGAATCGAGGTAATTTAATTTCAATCATCTCCCCATTTGCATGTTTCAATTTCTGTTACTTTCACCTATTTTTCTCAAATGTCGTTGGGGTATTTTGTCAAATACTTCACACGCATAATGCCATCCTTATGTTTTTCTTCTTTCTTTTAATGCGTCAACAAACAAGTCTCGAGGACTTGCATCGCAAATGGAATAATTGTTCATCTTATTTGAGAGGTTTATTGAATGTTGATTTACTCTACGAAAATTGAGCCCGACTTACAGCCAGCCTCGATCCTTTTAGACAATTTCTCATTGAAAACAGAATCTTAGTAGGCGACTTAACATTCTATCGGCCGTTTTTCAAAACAAAAATTGATAATTTTTTGTTTTTGAAATTTACTGTAGCGTTACTCAGAACAAATAATACAATAAGAGGAAGGACTCTGTCATGATGTATAGTTTAGGAATTGTCCAAAAACTTAAAAGATTAACTTCAAATGAGACATTGTTATTTTTCATAGGATGTCCAAAATATTCTACTGTTGTAGACCTATAAAAAACTCTTAAAACCAGCCAATTTTACAAAACATGATAAAACCTGCAATTAATTCACAACATTCTTGCTGAATGCTTCTTCTTGTTCTACAGTAGAAGGTCAGGAATCCTGGTCCATGCCAACATCGTAGGGCATCTGGTGAACAGACTATTCCTCATTGGTTTCTTCACTTCCTGAGCCAATGGACATTCTGAAGTTGGATATGGCCGAGTGAGAACTCCTAGCCAAACTTGAAACCTGTTGATATAACACATAGCGCTCTGCCTCTAAATTTCAATTTCTCTCTTATATCATGACGGAGCCTCCATTATGATAGCAAACTTCATTGGTATGAGTTTCCCTCTGAGCATCAATTCTACCTATAGAGAAGAAAATAGAAGTCCTATTGTCTCCTATAAGGGCCACTAGTCTTTGTAAGACACGACATATGTCCATAATCTCATACAAAGGGTAACACTCAGGACTGTTATTACTTTCCATGCATTCCAACTTTTAGAGAGACTGAGAAAGCAAATTTAAATTCCTCTTTTAAAAATTATTTGTTGGAACTGAGAACCACTTAAATCCCAGCACTAATTTGATACCATAAAACACAGGGGAACAGGCTATAGCCAAGCAACTAATATCCACTGCTGCCAAGGCTAAGAAGGGATGCTTCCAGGTAAATATTAGGCACAGGTTGAGAAGAGCCATTTCCGGGTCAAGAGTAAGCTCATGGGTGAATCGCAGATAGCTACCACCCAGTGCATATGTGGTCTAATCAGGCTCCATTATCCCGTTGGTGCTTGAAGTCACAATAAAACTTAAAACCCAATTGAAAAGGCCTCTCCTCCAATAAACTCATTATGTGCAGTGGTATAGGGATTATGATGGCCTCTGGTTTCCATCCTCCCTTTGTAAATTTGATATGCCACTTGGCTTGGATAGTGAATGGCATGCAAACATTTTGTTTAATGATTCTGATGAATTTAAGGAATTGGGGAGAAGGATACACCCTCTTTTGACTTAATGGTTCCACCTCCTAGGCAAGAGGCCTTGTTGGCCAATTGATTAGCTTGGCAATTTTGATCTCTTAACACATGAAAATTCTTTGTAGATTCAAAGAAGATGGCCCCTTTTTGGTGTGTAGAATGAGCCTTTCTAGATTGCAATTAGATCAAGACGAGCAGCGCATGTCTTATAATTATTGTGGAGTATCCAATGACTATCAAGTTTCTTAGTTTCCTTGGGTCAATAATTTTAAGCCCTTGATAGAGAGCTAGAGCCTTAGCTTGATTTTTAGTAGATCCACTCAAGCGCCACTTGAAGGTTTGTTTTCCTCTGGGTTCAAAAAGCATCCTCTCTACACTTGCCAACTCTAACATTTGCTGCACCTTACGAGTGAAATAAACACCTGGTTCACAAATGCTACTATTTTGGAGGATGAATTAAATCAAAAGACAATATCTAGACATTTATCGAACATTTTGTCAGATATGCCACGAGAAACATTAAATGGGAGTGAAATAAGGAATGAATCCATAGGGTTCGGGGACGTAAGATATTTGTGTACACCTATTCTCCCAGCATTTATTATGTATAAAATATTGATTGATAATACCAATGCAGTGCCAATAAGGGAATGAAAACATGGACAAGAATAGAAACATTGTGAGAAATGGGTTTGCTGGTCAAGTTTCTAGAAGATGGTTTCAGAGCATAGCTGTACCCATGTATTTAATAAATCACTTGGAATAAATGTATTCATTTTAAAAAAAAGATAAATTTAACTGTATTTAGGTGTTTTGTAAAGAAACTTGTCAGCACATTTGTGTCAGTTTATTCCATCAAAAAGTGGCGACGGATGCATTTTTGCAGAGCATCTTTGGTAAATTATTTCTGATCATGTCTGCTCCAATCATTTTCCAATCACAAAGACAATAATTTAGAGTTTTGTTCTTTATTCCACAGCTGCCTTAAAGTCACGGTAAATTTCTAGCAGGCCCTTTATATGAATATTATATAGAGACAATCTCAATCAGTGGGTTTTGTCATGTGGTAAGGTCTGCGAACATTGTTTCATAAGGTTACTATTTATAATGTCACATTGTTGTGCTTATTGTGGGAATACACACCTAGTAGGTTATTGTTTTTGTTTGAGAAACACCTTGATTCTCAACTAGACCAATGCAGCTAATGCTATACATTTTGTGAGGCCATTTCTCATTTGGCGTAACCCATCAATAATGATGTTTTGCTGTAACAATCCAACATTCTACTTAGGGGGTGTTATTTATATTACTCTTAATTAGGGTTCATTGGTACCCACCATCTGGTGGAATGTCTCTGAGATGGTTCTTTTTCGTGTATTTTTTCATATCCTAAATGCTTGTTGATCATTTTGACATTTATGGGATAATTATTCTATGATATATTTTAGTTATTAGAGTATTTACAGAAGCGTTACCTCTATGATATACATGTTGAGGGGCACTATCACCTGAGCTTAAGAGCTATCTTTCTCTATCTCATATGTTGATGATACCTTAAGAATATTTGTCTATGTTGAATAACATTGTGTCATCATGTCATGTGCTGAACCCATGGCACATCTAGATTCTATAGTCAAGATCACATCATGCATTGCTTCCACCATCTTCACAACATCTTCTTTATATTATTGAAATTTTCCCAACATTTTTTTATTTCATATCGAAAGATATTTTCTAGATCCCATATATCTATAGATGTCAAATACAAGAAGTTAGATTTCACTATAAAGTCTAGAATATTTGAATTAGAATGACTGTAAAACAGTATTAAGGCTCCTTAAATATCATACATGCATATTCCACCTTCAAACAAGCCAAAGAATAGGCCATCAGGGTATATGTTCTCAGAGATGCTATTACAAATGAGCATGGATTGCTTGATGTTTAAACTTCAACCACATATGGTAGCATGTTCTTCCATTGCATTGTGAGTCCCTGTCATGCATTTAGTTCAATTCAACTTTGGATTATGCAAAATCAGACTGTCATGTGGAATGAGATCATTATATTTATATCTAGTGGTTTCGTCCGTGTTTTGTAACCTTTTGTCTCAATTTTAAGGAACATTTGAAGGTAACACCTATAATATGTGATGATTTTTTGTTGCCTGTTTCCAGGTTTGCTGGCCTGTTGGTGAGACATGTTTTGCTTAATAGGCTCTAATTACACTCAATCCTTTCAACAATTTTGAGTTTAGTGGTTGCAAATGAAGTTGTTATGTACTAACCAGATCTTAATCTCATGATCTTTGGTGTATTTTCTCTTAGCCTTAATTTGTTAGAATAACCTCCTGATTTATGAGTTCTGGTTGTTTTGCTTGTTAATGCGCAAGACTTTGTTATTCATTTCAAGTTGAATCAATTTATACACCACTTTCAATGTAGAGCTTAACTGAAGTTATCCAGCTACATCATTGAATCTTGTGTCTGTTATTTAACAATGTGTGATCGATCTTATACCAAAAATCTTGCATTTCAATACCTTGAAGATCTGAAAAATGAGTTTGAGAAGGTGAGGCACTCTCAAATTGAAACTGTGGCAAGGCCATATGCTTTCATAAAATTTGGTATGTTAATCTCAGTTTTTACCTGATTGGGGTTGTATAATTTCCATTTTGAATGAGGTTGCTGCTATGTTCTTTCTTTAGTGAGCAATGAGCCTCAGTGAAGTATGTAGTTATTTTACATACTTTTACATTTTCATATCTCTGATACTCCTTTTATCTGATGGCCGTTGGGTATTCAGTTTAGGTGCTAGTGGATGTGGCTGATCTCTATTTTTGGTTTTCCTTTCTGGAAATAATTGATGTTTCTTATTGGTTGCTGTTATTGGAAAAATATATACATTTATTCAAAAGACAAGGAATTTGTAGTTAAACACCCATACACAATGGAACCTTGTAAAGTTGAATTATGATATGTATGAAGTGCAATGGATAATGACACGGAATGTTAAAGAAGTTCTGGGAGTTGGTGAAAAATTGGACCGTAATTGTACATCATTCTCAAATGATCACGTGCATTTGCATGTTTTGTGGGTGGGGATAGCTATATGTTCATTTATGTGTATGTCAAGTAAATTTTATTCTATAAAAAACAGTTGTGCCGCAAATAAATTTCTGAACCCATTTTGCACCGATGAACTTGGTTCTTATCTGAGTTGTATCTATTTCATTGTGTTTTTTATTTGAATTCTTTTGTATGTGAGAGACAAATAAGAAACTGCTCTCTACAGACTTTGAAACAATTTCCAATTTTGTGGTTTTCATTGTGCAATTGGACATTGAAATAAATATATCTTATGAATACATTCAACAAGAATATTTGAATACAATTATATTTTACTTATTGCAGTCTATAAGTTCCTTAGAGAACAAATGTAGATAGCTGGGGCTTTTATTTTGGCTTCAATATACAGTTTTTCTACCAATCACTTTGGTCAGTAGAATGTCGCAAGTTCAATGGTGTTCTTTTATGTAAATGTTGACATTGATCTGCTGCTTGGTCATCCTCCTTTGGGATGGTTAACGTGTATCACATTCAATTTGTTTCATATCTTCCTGTAGGAAATTTGTCAGCCATGTTTTGTTAGATCATGTGGCATCTAGTTTTCCATTTGGGAATTTGATGGTTTCCTGTCACTCAATAAACATAGTCTACATCTTAAACTTTTCCTCAAAGTATTTGCGCATCTCATGAGTATTCTTTGAAGTTTTATGTTTTTATCTGTTGTTTAATTTATATGCTTTCTTATTTTCCTTTTACAAACTAGTTTTCCTTTGAAGTCTTGATCATACTATGTCGGAATGGAACTGTATGATTTCTTCCTGTAGTTAGTTTCATTATTGCATACCCATTTACATGTCAGTCTCTTTTAGGTTAGTGTTTGTTTTTATGCATTTTAGAATGTTTAACTTACATGTCAGTTTTAACCTTTTTGTTCCTTGCAGAGGTCAGTGAGATGTCTAGTCGATTGTCATCTGAGTCTCATATATATGCCCATAAACCAAAGGAAATAAGAAGACAGGTTTAGATATTTTCCTCAACAAGTTGATTTTCTATGCTACTGTTATACTTACTGTATTTCATTGGGTTGTGCCTAATATGAATTAGTTTTCTTGACTCATCCAAGAGTAGAACCTTTACCAGACCTATGTGAACACTCAACTATTTCTGGCTTACTTTTTCTTTTTGAGAAATATTTCTAGGTTTCTTTCATGGATGGCATGAACAGATGTTAGTAGCATGTAGAAACTGGTTATGTTTGTTTCATACATCCCATCCACAGCGTTAATCTTAACAGAGTTTATAATGGTACATATACCGTATGTTTAGGTTTTTATATTTTAAATTTAGTTAAAAAAACCTACCGATTCGACTAATATGCGACATAAGATGCCTTGCAAATGTAGGAACTCTGTTTTTCCTTCAGTAGCATATTTCTAGGAAACCATGAGATTATGTTTCACTTTTGTCATTCTAAGGTTGTATCAATTCAAAGACGCTTTACTATTGTTCTGGCTTTTATTGGAGGTGGATGGGACATTGCATTCCACCATTTGAAGCTTTATATTAACTACATACATGTACATTTGTAACTTATTGATGTTTCCTAGGCACACAATTCAGAGTCTAATCTAGTTGCATCAGCTTGGTTTTATATCTACTGTCTAATGTTGATACAAGTATTTCTTTTTTCTTTGATGTTTATTGACATAATGATTTAGGAATAATTTTATAACTTTATGGAAATTCTCGAAGTCATAACCCCACAGACAATTGTCTGCAGTAACGAGCCATGGCATCCAGATACTGAAATGCTTCTGAGGTCTTTTAAGGTTTTTGAGTAACTCAGAACTTAGTGTCATCCTCTAATGCTAAGATCCCTAGTATAATAAAAATGTCACACCTCTTTCAAGTTATCAGTGCTAGGAGGAAGGCTATCTTTTACTTTTCTCTGGTTCAAAATGAAAATTGGAAGTGAAAGTACTGCATGCTTTTGCATTCAAAATCCATGAGACAATAGCATATACCTTCAGAATTTTTCAGTTAGGAATGGAAAGTTTATGGAACATACTAATTATAAAGTAAAATTTATATGAATGTGCATGATTGAATTAAAAAAATCAGTGGATTGGGTACATTGAAATTTGATACACAACTCAGAAAAGAAGGAATTCGTAAGTAATTCATGTCTAAACCTAAAATGGTGTAATGTCCCCAGTGTATTAATTTCCCATGGGAGGATGGAATAGCCTATCCAACCCTGTAGGCTATAGTCTTGAATCTTGATAAAGGTGGAAAGCCCAAATTATCCAATGGTTGGGGCAACATTGGGTAGGGTTTCGGCAGGTTGGGGAAAAGTACCAAATTTGGGGATGCCCTTGCAACCCCTCACATTAGGTGAAACCCCATGGAGAAATCTATAAATAAAGGAGAGTTGCAGTGATTTAGGATTATCAATTTGGATTTTGTACCTCTGTTTTCTTCGGCTGAGGCTCTGAGGGTTTAAGACCCCTTATATTTGATTAGGTTCAGTGAAGGTGATCCCACCCTATCTAATCTATTGTCTAGTTTCGGTGGAGCTGTTCCCACCCTACCTAGACACCTATTTTCCCTGTTTTGGCAGAACACAACAATTGGAGCATCTCTGGCTTGATTTGAAGGATTTGCTGTCTAGGAAGAGTCTGATCTGAGCATAAGCCATTTTCAGTCTGAAGTCAGTTTGGGGTACAACAAACCCTCTTGAAACACTCAGATCTGTCCATCCAGCAAGGTCAAGTTTTTTGTAGGTAATCTTTCTTTGTTTCAAGTAACAGACAACTTCCCTGCAGTGTCTGTGGATAACTGCGGTCCTCACTAAGGCAACGAAGGGTATTCCGGACAGTGTAGTAATATTAAGTAGCCGAAACCCTTCCAGGGTTTGTAAAGCCAGAGTGAAGTCTTGATCGACACTGTGATCGAGTATCTTGGGCTCCGCGAGTGATGGTTACCAGGGCAGTGACTATTGATGCACAAGTGAGGGTAGAAACGCCCGTGCCAAGGGTGCATTTGCGACCTCGATCCTAGAGGAAACACACTGTTTCCAGCAGTCTTTTGAAAGCGTGGAAGGAGACTGGATCGAAGGTTTTTTTCCCGGTGATTCCCTCTCCCAGTTGTAGCGACTAAAGAGTTGTAACAATAATTACGTGATTGACGATGGCCGCAGTTTGTTGTAGCGGAAATTGTGACAACATCGTCTGAGCCTACGTCAGATTAGAAGTGTGATTTACAGCTGAGTGGAAAGCATATCATACGGTTCCCTAACACCTTCTCATAGCCATAATGGTGAATGTTGTCATACCACAAGTACTCACAGCCGCGAAATTGGGTCAGTGCGAAGGAATTCCCATCCAGAAATTCGGAGCAATCGTAACAGAACAGTTAACGTGTCGTTGGACACTAGTATGGTAAATAGTTACAATTAGAGCATTGGATTACTGAATTTTGGTATTGCACTCAAAGTATAATGGTGTATTTGAGGAGAATTGATGAACTCTTTGTAGATTTACTGTAGAATTATATTGTTGTTAATACTGGTACAGTGTCATTTATTGGATATACTAATGGTGTATTTGAGGAGAATTGATGAACTCTTTGTAGATTTACTGTAGAATTATATTGTTGTTAATAGTCTGGTACAGTGTCATTTATTGGATATACTATTCAGTGGATGCACTAGTTTATTGATAATTGTAATATTGTTGAAGATATTTATAACTCTGCATTACATAGATAGATGCCTACTGTTATATGAATACATAAACATATTCTCTCATTGAATTATTGAAAACCCTAAGGGCAAGAAATGCCCTTGGGATATTAAAAATGGAAACAAGATAATGAAAAATTAAGCAGAAATGACTTGTTAATGATTTAATGAAAAATTCGAGAATGAAATTTCTGCTTAATAAATTGGAGTAAAGTTACTTCACCAAATTAAAGGGTATCTGAATGATAATAAATCACAATCCTTATTTTTCTCACTATTATTGGATTGGTGAAAGATTTCAAGTGCTTTCATATGTATAGACAAGGGTTGTTGCTAGGATACCACCTGTAGATGATGGATAGCAATGTTATGAGAATTGAATCGGTGATCAAACCGAAAATATTGTGGACTGGGAATCGGTGAGACCCTGACTGGCACTGACAAAAAACCAGAAAAAAAAAAAAAAAAAAAAAAAAAAAAAAAAAAAAAAAAAAAAAAAAAAAAAAAAAAAAAGGTTTACCAAAATCACATAAAATATTCATATTTTAAAGAAAAACATATATATACATGTGCATCCATATGAATCCAAACCATTTATACACAAATATGCAAAAGTTCTCATTTACATTGCATGTAAGGGTCCACATAACCAAACTAGCATAGAGTGCAATCCATCTCTGAACTGAAAATACATCAACAAATAGGCTATATATGGTCTCCAACATCCAAAAAAATCATGCTACAAAAAATGCCTACATATCATCAAAACTATTTCCTATATTGGGGTCTTCGTCATCAATATAACCATTTAAGCATTAAATTAAGATAGAAAAACGTTGCATGTCATGTCAAGATTTTGTTTGAAGTGATGGGTACATTTTTAGTAGAGTCATGATAGAGGAGTTTGACAACTAATGCCGCTAACATCGAAGTACATAGAGGGTTTGGTTATCTTTATTAAATACTAGTTCCATACCCTTGTACATGACAAAATCGAATGGAAACATTGCAGTGCCCCAATCTTGAAATCCTGAAAAATTGTTAAGTCTGCTGGTTTTTGAGTGAAATCTAAAATTCTACTTTCTCCTTATCAAATCCAATGAATTTGGAACCACTCTCAAACATGTTGAGTCATTTCATGTTAACGTTAAAAATTTAAGTAAAAGGATGAAAATGAATGATAAAGGAGACTGTCACTTTTACTTTAAGAATTTAACATTACCATGAACTGCATATCAACACTAGGGCCATAGGCTTGAATTAGGTTGAGGGCTATAGGATTGAATTTTAGGCTAGCCTAGGGGAGAATTAGAAATGGGACAAACAACTAAAACTAAAAAAAAACAATTTTTTTACGCTGGTCCACATAGGTACATGGAACTGGTCTTGGACTAGCCAGTTCAGTGAAATGGGTCGCTTTGGTACAAAACCAGCGATTTCCATTATAGAATCTGCCGGTTCAGTACTGAATCGGCCTATTTCGGTTCGGACCAGGTTTGGCCCAAAAATGGCCTGATTGGTCGGTTCCAATCTGGTTCTGATAACACTGATCTATAGTCAAGATCACAACATGCATTGCTTCCACCACCTAGGAAAATTGTTTGTCACTTTCATTTTATAACAAACTATTTATCTTTGTCATACTTGAATGTTTGTTGTCACAAAGCCTTTGTTTCGTACTTATCATAACTGAGGAAAGAAAGAAATGTACTTGTAAAATATAGCACTAAGCTCAAAAGGAATGACTATCCACTTGGGAGTGAATTCATCAATGTCATATAATAAAGTAGTTCAATGATCTCATTAGTACATGTTCAAACCTTTACAAAAAATATTTATTAAAACTTGAAAGTATTCTAAATGTAGTGTATATAGAGAAAGGAACTAAAAGTGATAAAATAAATTGTATATAGACACTTGTTTTGGGCTTATAACAAATTACTTCATATGAAATCAAGGTCAATCAAGTATTACTTTAAGATGTTCCTCCTTTATTTTATATTGTATTCTTTGGGTTCTAGAGAGGTTTTCTATTCTTGTTTGGTATGGCTGGAGATATTGTTGGTTCTGAGAGTCCTCTTTGCTTATACAAATAGTGCATATTTTATTGTCTACTTCATAGATTCTTTTTTGTGACCCCTCAACAGAGTCAAAGCTCTCCTCTTTCTAATGTTTTAAGTGATCCCCCAATAGAGTTATAAATCTCTTCTTTCTAAGTTTAAACTTTTAAGTCTTGTTAATTTACGCATGTACATTTTAGCGTGGAAGTAAGATTATTTAGTTATACTCTTAAAACTCTTTGAGAGTTAGTTGTACAATCCTTAGAATTTTGTTAGTATCTCCATAAAAGGTCTGGCTTATGTATTTCTTTCGTTTGTTGTTATCTTTGTCATGTTTTTCGGGTTTGGCAACGATTACGTTCAATTTAAATTCAATTTTTTTGAGAATATTCAGTTATGGTTTACCATTTATTTCAGCGATACACACACTCTATTAGCATAAAATAATAAGGAATCAACATCAATATAAGGATCCTGATGTCATGAGGCGTAGGTTGTAGATAAAACTGAGTAAACCTGAATTGAACTTGAACATTTTTTTTAGGTTCACTAAATTTAAAATCTCAAGGTTCAACTTTGGCAAACCCTGTGACATTGGTTGTTATCATTTACTTGTGCACATTTTCTATCGATTTGTACATGCACATATTTGCGGAATAGCATTCTCTACAAATGATTTAAGATTTTATTTCTTCTCCCTTTATTTCGACATATATCTCTATTTTCATGTTTAACATTTTTCTTCATCTCTATGTTGTCTTTCCTTGTCTCACCTATTGTTCATATTTTTCTATTTTTTGTGCTCTTTGCACCCATATTAGTAAGAAAAAAATCCACAACCTTATTTTTTGCATTTGTAACGAACCTCCACATTTCATGGTTTTTTTTTTTTTTTTTTCCATAATTATCTTCATTATCATGTTGTATGGCTTATTTGATCTCGATGCCTTTTCACCAATACGAAACAACAATGCTCCCTAAGTCCCCTTTAAAAATATTGTAATTCACTCATCACTTGTGCAATATTTTTCATGATAAACTCCAATATTAAGATTAAAACATCACCTACATCAACACCAATCTTATCATAGTTTCACACAAGTGTTGCAGTGAATCAAATGACGATGCACAACAAATAAGAATGCTCCAAAGCATTGCTAGTATGCCACAAAAGTAAAGAGAAAACCAAATTGGCTCAAATCAAAACCTAGTTTGGAAGCAAGATCGAAACTTAAACACACAAGAAAATTCAAGACACTCAAGATACATCCACAGGAACCCATATTACCAAGAAAACATGATCATCCCAACGTGAGTACCATGTTCTTGATTCCTACCAGAAATACACGTTATTGTATTTACAAAAGCATTTGGGCATACAAACCATCCTTGACCATTCAATGCAATCTTACAAACTTCTTCATTGTAATGGACATTCAATTTGACACATGATAAAGCTGTCCACGACACATTTGACAAATTACCCAAATTTCTTTTTTCACAATATAATCCCAAGCATGGTTGTGGGCTTTATAAGACTCCCATACAAGCACCAACAAACCACATAGGAGTTTCATATCATGCGAATCACGAAAGGGTGAGTCAATCAAATTAGAAGAATTGATATTTGACATTAATTTATCAAAATAACACCATCACTATGTTAAAGACCTCAAAATGCAGGATGACTTTACAACAATTAATTGAAAATAAAGGAATAATGAACTTTTGACCTCAAGCATGTTAACATCATCCCACAAATCTAGCTAAAACAATTAGCATTTGAAATGAAAGTCCAAACATAAATTGACCTTGCTTGTCGTGAATTCCCAAATCACACAATTCAGAATGACAATCATAGAAGAAAGGGATCATATCTCACTCTTCCCAAAACAATTCTACAAGGTGATGCAAAATTCTCATCTTCTGAATAAGCATACTCATCTTCTTCAAAATATGGATAACAAGAAAGAGATCACAACATGCTTCACCCAACAATTCCCGGAAGAAATATCAAAATTCAAGTCTAGGCATTGAATTTCAGATTTCATCAACAAAACATGACATTAAGATATTACCTCTATGCAATCATGTGAAGACATCTATAAAACACTAGTCTTTTCTCCATCAACAATCATTGCATGATTTTGAGGTGTTCTCTTGAGACAATTTCTTCTTCATCATTTCAACACAACTTCTCATTATTGATACATTAATGCACACAAGGACCTTGATCAAAGCATGTTCTAAGAGAATTTTTGTGCAGTGTGCCCATTTACAAGGTATTCCATACCAACCACCTCACCATTAACACATTGCATCCTACAAGTAGGCATGGTTACCTCTGGAATTGTTTACTTCAGGTTTCCTGAAATTTTTTTTGACTCATTTAATTGTGAAAAAACATTGCAACAAGTGGTTTGAAGAGAATTTACTACTACAACATTAAATGGTGTAGATAATGAGCTTCCAATCATAATCTATTCCTTTCATTCCCACACTATCAATATGGTCTAATGCTACAAGTTAGTAAATGGGGAGTATATTGAATTCAAGTTTACTCAACATAATAGAGGGATGAAGATGAAGAAAGTTTTATGCAATAATGGAAAGCACCCACACTAAAACTTGGGTGGTCTGATTGGAGAAAACAACCATACAAGAATATTACCTCATTAAACAAAGTGAGGTTTATTAACTATGAATAATAACAAAACAACCTAAGTTCAATACCCAACTTAGTATTTAATAAGTAAAACCTTATTTATTTATAATTACTATGTCCTAGAAATCAATTCAGGGTAGCTTGCGTGGTTGTCAAGAAAGTTACCCTCCCCATGCAGGTTCAAATCCCACTTTATAACATGTTTTCTCTTAGTGAGCCGATTGTTGATAAGCCATATATTATCTATTCATGAGTTGTTGACTTGGCCTTGTGCACTAAAGAATCTAAGGTTCACCATAGGTACCATCCTTAGAATGGGGGGAAGTTCCCTGGATGTTTCTGTCTGGATATATAAGTTGGAAAACAAAACACAATTTCCTAAAAACCTTTTTTGAAACATTTTTTGTAACACAAATGGGTGGCAAGAAAATATTCTATTGCGCAAAATGTTCACACACTAAATAAGAAACTTCCATATCAGATGTACTTGACACCTTAGTAAGAAATCCCCTGGCAAAGGGACAAATAGTATATCACAAATTCATCTTTATATACTTACGATAACATATTTTGTTTTATATGGATACAATGGAATTTGCATGAGTGTTAAGTCCTTTTGTAACTGATTTTGTAGTAGGGAATTGTAAAATAATTCTCCACAATAAAAAATATTCACATCCACTTCCAAGATTTTTTTTGAATATCGTGGTTCCAATAATTAGATACATTTCCTTTCTACAGGTGGTTGGAGCCCTATATTTCAAGTTTCTTATTGTCATTTCTAAAAAGAATAGATAGCATTTTGCTTCAATATCCTTGAAGGTTGGAAAAACAAACTCTCAAAATGGAAAAAGGCAAGGATGAGGGAACACAAAGTTAAGAAGTGGCACAATTTCTAGAGGAACATGAAGTGCTGCTCCACTATGCTGTGTTAGTTAAACAAGTTTTACTTGCAACAGTGGAAGTCTTAAGCGATTTACTCCAAATATTTGTCAATTGAAGAATCCAGGTGATGGGAAAATGAACACCATAAAATAATAGTCTCAACAAGGAAACATGCATAAAATTGTCCAGATTTCCAAAAACAAATTAAATTATTTAAGCCTAAGGTGATGAAATCTACCCAGCAACAACTACCTTTGACTAAATTGAATATAGATTATGTAATAAACTTCACACTTGAATCATAGTTGCAGTTTCAACTTTGCCTTAAAATGCATACCTTTGGTTGCTTTGTTTCATGTTATATAACTAGGAAGGGTTGAAATTCCATGTCGTTTTCCTCATTCTTTCACCATGCCTGCAGTTCCCTTGAAAATTCGATCACTGCCCAAATTTCCAGATACTTGCTAAGATTGAGGGAAATTGGAATTCAAGTGAACAAATGTACTCGTATTATCCACATTTGCTAACTCTGAATCCATTTTTGGCCTTTTACAATTAGTAACTGGTTTTTAAGAATCAAAATTTAAGGTAGAAACATCAAGGGTCCCTATGTGTTTAATTATTTGTCTCTTACTAGATCGCAATTCCCTATCCACTGGCATATTTTCCAATATATACCAGTTCTCTGCTATTGATCAACATGTTAGGATACATGAAAGACAATTCAACATGGAGAAATATTGAATTGTAAATAATTTAGAAATGTCAACATCTATATGCAGTGGTTTTTCATTAAAGAATTTAATCGCAATCAATTTTGAATAAAATCACTAACAGGGTACTTGGAATTTCACACCTTCTCTCCACCTAACCTAGAACTATTTTTTCTAGTTCACCCTTGAGCTAAGAATCTCTTGCCAAGAAATCAACAACCCCTATTGATGCCTTCAATAGATATTTAATACAAGTGCTTCTTGATAAGGTTTCCTTTAACAACGTCCCGTGTTGTGGACCTTTTTTTTCCACTTGCCTAGGCTTTTCCATAGAAGTCTTCCTTTCTCTCCCGCAAAGCTTTTCTGATTTTCCACATTTAACATCTTTCTCTAGCTAAACAACTTAATGGATTTTTCTCTTCCATCCATTAAGCTTATCTAGAACTTCATATAAAATTCTTATCATCAAGGCATGGCAAGCATCTCATTTCTAGGTGTCTCATTCTCAAGTACATACATCTCTTTTTATTTATTAATAAATATTCGTTTACATATTTATTCCAGTATCCCTCCCCCAATGGCTTTCTTGCCATTTTATCCAATATAGCTCAGTCAAATTAAAACAATACTAAAAGAACGAAGGGATATTACAACATTTCCCTTTGGGAGTTTTCAATTTGGGTAGGGTGTTCCTCTTTTCTACATCATGCAACCTTTCTATTGTAGGTACATTTAGATGTTGCAATCTTTGCTAGGGACTAGAATAGTTTCCTATCATTTGCTTCCTGGGCAACATTGCAATATTTTATTGACTCAACATCCTTCTGTTATAAATCATGTTTCTTGAGTTACTCTTCAAAGTCTGATACTTTGTGTTATTAATTAGACACCCATGTCACCATCCTTCCTTCTTCATATATTTTCTCATAGTGGATGTCGTCAGTTTCTTGTCATAGTTGGATCCCCTATTCATTGTTGCTTCCTTTCAATGCAAGTGATCATATTTTTCCTTTGTTTGAACTTGTTGAAATTATGATGTTCCATGTTGTTACAATCACTTAAATCCATAATTTTTTTATGCTACAAAATAAGTTAAGTAATTGTAGATAGAACATAAACCATATGCACAATGGAAGACAACCATGAACTCAATGAGACAAAGAAGTTAGGCTAATGACTAGGGAAAAACCCAACTAGATTCTTCTTCTATTAGATATCAATTGTTCAACAGAGATACAAAGAACAATGAGAGAATGAAGAATTTCACCCAAATATGAATAATATCTCTAATAGTAGTAGCTGATGCAAACACAGAATCACTTTGGCTCTCCAAGATCTTCTCTTTCTCTTCAAGACTCTCTCTCTCTCTCTCTCTCTCTCTCAAGCTTCCTCTAAACTCTCCAAATCTTTCTTTCTCAAGTTCTAATTCTTCTTTCACAAGAACAAGTGTATCACGTGAGGATGAGAGACACAAATATATAAGAAGATAAAGGAGGTAAAATTCATGAGGGAGTAACTTGTATGCTTTGAGGAGTAGTTACATATGCCAAAATAGGAGTATAACTTATGCCATAAAAGAGAGGAGTGTAGCCTATGCATTTAGGAGAGAAGTGTAACTTATGCATTAAAGAGGTGTAAGAGGAATCTTTTTATAGCGAGTAATTAAATTGTGTAAGAGAGTGTAAGAGGTGTGTAAGAACATTAAAGAGAGAGATGAATGAATTCATTAAGATAGAGAGAATAAAATATGCATAATTGAGGGGAGTTGCATATGACATGATTGGGTCTTATGATTGAGAGACATGAATTTATTTTTAATAATAATAATAATATTAATGAAAATATTGATGATTTAGTTGAAATTGAACTATTAGGATTGATTGATGGTCAGAAGAGATTTTCCATCAACAATACTTGATTACCAATTGATTCAAGGTGAATTACTAATTTTGTAAAGTCATACTTGAGACTTTCTACTTTTAGGCTTTTTGTTTTTAGAAATTCTATTTTTAGAAACTCTATTTTTAGACTTCTACTTTTAGAAATTCATCCCTGAGCTGCCAATTTTAGACAGACGTCACTTTTCTCGTTGTTCCAATCAATCTGATCATCAATTTTAATAAATATTTTTTGTCGTGGAAATATTTCATATATTACAAACAAAGAAATATATACAAAGAAAACAACATATGGATAAGAGATGAAGATGGAAAATCAAACTTTTTATATAGTTACTTATGTTTCATAAGAATAAGTAGGGGCATTGAACTTGTTTGCATTTATAATCTAAAGAAATCCTTTGGCTAGCAATTGAAAATGTACCTCTTGTTAAGATATGCAACTGCGGTCAAATTCCACTCTGAAGAACTCATTTTATGGATATGATGATTGTGTTGAATTCCTCTTTTCGATATGACCAAAATAGACCTAAATATCACTCAAACGAAAAAGGAAAAGTGTACTTATGAAGAAAAACCCACATATGCATATTTGATAAGGTTGGCCCTAAATCAAAGTGGACACCATTGGAAGGCTATAAATATAAGTGACCTTTACCTCATTTTGAAATCATCATGAGACAAACTTCTATCTTGATTTTTGGCTCACACAATTCTGAGGCTTGTCCGTGGAGGAACAAGTTCACTCGAGGATGAAATTGCAAGGTTTGAAGCTCACATTTTTGTTTTAGGGTTTTTGGCCTCAGCCACAGGCACACAATAGAGAGATCTCGACTAAAGTCACTTGCTACCATTCTCATCCATGTGATCGAAGCATCCCAGTCGCACGCACGACCTGTCCTCTATGCAACTGACATCTAGGGTTTTAAAATCTCAGTTGCAGACTACAATAATTCAGTTGTGGACTCAAGAGAGCAATTGGAAGCTTCCCACTTGCACGCATGACTCCTCCTCTGTGAAACCAAGACCAAAACGAGGGAATTTTAGTTGTCTGAAGATTTTTCTCAGTGACCACAGTGTTCGACAGTTGATCGCAAACAGTGAAAGTTCATTATAGGCTTCAAAATCAAGAGTTCGAGTATAAGTATTATTGGGTTTATTTCAAGGATGTTGTAGTTGATTTTGATGAATAGTTGTATGAATTAATATATGGATCGTTTTACTCTCTTTTTCTAAATCATTTGATGACAATATAATAAGAAGAATAATTTGAAAAGGTTTTCCCCATAGTGGGTTTCTCCCTAGTTTCCAACCAATCCTGGTGTCCCTATGTGTAAATGTTTTTCTTCTATTGTTCCTTTATGTTTTACTGCATTGATAATGATGATATTTTTATTTGTATATAGTATTAGAGCTCTCACCTTCTCTTTATTGTTTGATTGTATTTTGAACTTTTACTTTGATTTTGTTTTTTCTTTTAACTGTAAAATTGAGTATACTTGGTATCATATCCATTTAAATCACAACATCCAAAAATTGAAGATAATATCAGTATTATAATTGTTTTGTGTTGAAAAGAAAATTACATTCAAATTTTATAGATATAAAAGATAAAAGAAAATGTCAATTACTTTGTTGGATTCTTACTTGACTATGGTGTAGGCAGGTTATAGGCAATGCGATTGGAAAAAGGATGGGGAGACAATGCAGAGCGTGACTTGGATATGATTCATTTATTGTTGGAGATCCTTCAGGCACCTGAGCCATCAAATTTTGAAATTTTTCTAGTAGGGATTCTTATTGTTCTTTTTGTGATTCTTTCACCTCATTGGTTATTTTTGGCAAGAATTTTTTTTAGGAATGCTAGACAAGACATTGGTGGATAGGTAAACAATATTTTTATAATTGCAATATCCATTCCATGATATCTTCTCTTTATTGTTTGATTGTATTTTGAGCAATTTTTTTTTTTTTGTTAACTATAAAATTGAAAATACTTGGTATCATGTCCATTTAAACAACAATCAAAGCTTGAAGATGAGATTAGTATTACACGATATTGATTGAAATCCTTTAGTTATTTTGTGTTAAAATATTTTCATGACTATATGAAAAGTTTACTTTCACTTTATTACTTGAGCATATGTTGTGTATATACTTGAAAAAGTTCATGCATTAGAGAATGAAATGTCGTTTTGAATAAAATGACAAGGATTGGACATTATATCTCAGATCGTTATTTTCGCGAGTTATCTACAACTTGAGCTTTTTAGCATGTAACTTGGTTGGCATGATTGTCCCTAATATTTCCCTTAAGGTTAAATACTAAGTTACTAAGGTTTTCTTTCTTATGGTGATAATTTATTTTCTTTGTTTATAGATATCATCTCGCCACATACTGACCACTATCGCCCAACTGAAGAAAACTTGTTCAAGTTTCTTACTTTTATGGGGAAAAATGGCTTTGACATTGCTGATGTTAAGGAATATGTGGTATAAATCCTTTATAGTCTATTTTAATTTATATTATAGTTTTCATCTACTTTCATGGCTTACACTCCACACTATATCTTCTATTATTTTTAGAATAGGAACTCAATATTGATGGTAAGAAGCAAGAATTCAAGAAAGAGGGGCATAATAACACTGGAGCGATAAACGCAAAAAGAGAGAGAGAGAAGAGAATCGGTCTAGTGATACCCTTAGATAGAATATCGTGCATAAAACACACACATATAGATTGATGGTCAAGTCTTCAGAGTTGGTGAATTCACCTACAATGTCTTGAATACACAATGATAATGTTTTGAAGTAATGAAACAATATTTCATGTGTAAATTTTAGTCTAACCAATATTAAGTTGGAAACTCATATTGTAATACTTGACATTTCATATAATATAGTTTATGTAGTTGAAATTATTTATAGTTGCACTTGATATTGTTTAGTATTGTAATTAACATATGTAACTTTGCTTTTTTATGTTAGATAAACATGCATGTTGTATGTTTTTTTCTTCTTCTTAGTTTAGTTGCAAAATCGTACTAATTAATTTATGTTGATTAATAATAAAAAAATAAAATCAATATAAAACTACTAAATTAATTGTTTATATTGACTAATGATGTACACAAATAAAATGGATATGACTAAATTAGTTGTTTATAATGATTACTAATGAAATTAAATAAAATGAATATAAACTACTAAATTAGTCGTTTGTATATTGAATATGAAACTACCAAAAAAAGATAAATGAATATTGCAAATGATAAATTTTTGGTTACAAATGACGACTAAATTTTGCATATATATGACGATCAGTAGCTAATTTACAATATCTTATAAAACGACCAAGATTTAGTCATATTTTTTTAGGCATTAATTGGTTTTAAATGATGACTAAAATTTACATATATATGACCACTCGTAGCTAATTTACAGTATCTTATAACACGACTAACATTTTGGTAATAGTTCTTTGGTCATTAATTAGTTTTATCAAGTGGTCATATAGTAATATATTTTGTTGTATATTTGGTCATTAATTGTGGCAGTTAGTGACTAAATCAATGACTAAATTAATGACCAAATTTAAGACTAAATATACTATTGGATGATGAAATTGAGACAACAAATTAATGACTAAGCTAAAGATGACTAAAAGTTGGTCACGTTATAAGACACTGGAAATTAGCTACTATTAGTCACAGACTGAAAAATAGTCGTTTATATGGAAAATTTTAGTCGTTTTTTAGTAACTAATTAGCCATTTTCTACTAGTGCACCCATTAGAATCATGGCCCATTAAAATGGTACATGTTATAATTGGGGCTCCATATGGGCCCTTCCCTTTGCCACATAGAATTTCCATTCCATTGTGAGATTGGGTTTGTAGATAACCTTACACCATGGCCAATAAGTCTCTTTTTGTGTTGAATCATTTACTCATTTGATGGAAAATTCGAATGCTACGTGTTGATATTTGGTATGGTGATCCCTATTCCATGTCATGCCAGACTAAGACCCCTTGATTTTTCCTCTTCTTGAATACATTTGAAAAACAAAAATTCCTACAAGTTCGATGGGGTCCATCCTTGTAATGAACTTCCCACATTTACCCACTTTGACAAGCTCTCCAAGGTAAACATGAGTTGAATGTCACTATGATATAACTCAACCTCCGATTTCCCATTTAGGAATTGAGGCCTAAAAATTGAAAGTAAATCGACATCCCCAAAAAACTACACATCACTTATGAGCCTACCAACCACCCTAGGTGATCAATCCATGAGTTGGAACTTTTTTTACTAGGTTTACTCCCCAACTGCATCCATAACACTTCATGCATGTGGTTGGGAGGATATAACTACACCCATATGCATGTATCCATGTGGTTATCACCCAACTTCCCATGTTCAATGCATGCACTCACAAGATCTATGCCATCTTTCTAGGCTAGCCTCCACACCACTACCCAAAATTGAATGTAACTTTGTAGAATCACAACAATGATGATAACAATGCTAAAAAATAAAAAAATCATCAAGATCTTGACGTAGATATGCCTGATACTAGATAGAAATTTTGTCAAATAGATATTAAGAATATAAGCTATAGGTCATGAATCCATATCTAATCATAAAATTATGAACTTCATCTGGGAATCACCAAGAAGGCTTTATTCCCTCTCTAGCTAGTTGCAATAACACTCGTTAGCCCATGCATTCCTCAATCATCCAGCAAGTTGACAAATCATGAAAAAACACCATACCAAAAGAACATCATAAAACCATGCTTACAACCAGCGTATAACCAAAATAGAAACTATGAAAAATCAACCATAATATCACCATAATAACCAATACAAGTGCTTCTAGATTATTGTAGGAAAATATTGTATATTATCATATTAAAATTCCAACCAAGTCAGGGAATTCCATGTACCACCCGGCCATATATTGGGTTTAACCAAATATAGCTTTCATTCAATCACCCTTGGGCCATATTCCAAGCATGAATGTGGGATCATAAGGTTTAAATCAAAATAAAACCAACAAAGGTTTCTAGAGGCCAAACCACCTCAACCCTCAAGCACATTGATCTCAACTATATGGTCCAGAAATCACTAACATCAACTAGATTTGTCTCTACCCAAGCTATATAGGACTCCTGGAAACATTAACTCAACTCACAACGTCCACAGAACCTAAGTTGTTACAGGGCTCTAGAGATATCCCATCTCAACCCACAACCTCTAGGGAACCCAAGTTGTTTCAGGGCTTCAAAGAATTTGTCCCAACCCACAACCATAAGAAACCCGAGAACAAGTTAGAAAACCTAATGGGGAACCCACTACATCATGGCTATTTCAAAAATGGCAAGGAAAAAATTAAAGTACTATTAATTAGGAAAATCATGTGCTAATGACGGTAAAATAAACAAATGACCAATGCCTAGACCATGAATTTGAATCCTAACATGTTAGATATCACACACATTTTATTACCTGTCATCCACACCTAATTTTTTTCCTTACTTATAGTTTTCCAAACTTCATATTGCACACACTTTCTTTCCTTTGCTTTCCCTTTGATTTCTTGTTTGTTCTCTCTCCTTTTTTGAACCTGAACAAAAGATGAGCAAAACTTGTCAATTGTTTCTTAGGTTTTTTTTTTTGATGTCTAGTATCTTATTTTCCTTTTTTCCATTTTCTTCATTTATCTTTATTTTCTCTCTAAGTTCCCTTGCATGCATATTTGTTCCTCTTCATCTTCCTTTTCTCTTATTTTCCTTTATTTCCTTAAGTGAATGTCATTTACCGTCCCTTTTCCTTTGCTAATTCCTTTTACAATTTCCATAGCCATTAATAGACCATAAGTGATGCCCATTTTAATGTTTACCCAACATTCATCTTGGAATACACGTCCCATGAACTTGGTTTATTTTGTTTAAATGGAAAATCAACCTGAGGATATTAGAAACCCCTCCCCCTTGGGGGAACACTATCCTCGGTGTTCAATGACTCTTATGACTAGAAAAACATACTTCTTATGCGACTCTATAAGAACAACTCGATGCAGTATCTACAATAATGGATAATCATATTGATTATTAGAAATTTATAACATACCTTAACGTGGTCTTTATAATGAAAAATCATATACACTTATATACATTTGCTTCAATGAGAAACTAAACATACTATTTATGGAGCTTCATAAACATAGCTCTATAAAATATTTAGCATGATATACATATATATACATATGCACATTATATTTAACCAACAAATAAAAGGATATGGTGTCTATATCAGCGACAAGGGTATCCAAAGGCCCACACCTCCACCCTTAAAACTAATACCAAGGATTCACCTCCTTCCCAGGAAGTCCATAATCCACTACCGAAATCAAAGTTTGCATCCAATGTCCAATGCTACAATGCTACAATGAGTGAATAATTATTGGCTCATTGTTCCAGAAGACACTCCCACTATGTTTTTGAATCCATTTAGCATTGCTAATCACAAAAAAAAGACTATTCCTTGGCCTTCCCTTCATTGCTTCCTAGTCCATCAAGAAATCTGGTCACGCCCTTCCTTGCAGTCATTAACGTTCGAAGTTCCTTGGCACCCCCTTCTCTTCTCTCCAATCCCTTATGTGTTCCATCCCTTGGCAAGGTTTCTTTGCTTCATAAGGTCCAAAAAATGAGGCATATCCCTACCTCAAAACCATCATACTAGTCATTATATGTTCATGGTAATCAATGGATGCTATTGTGTACCAATGTCCCACAATGGCCTTTCTCTTGAATTCTTTACCATCAAAGTATTGCATGTTCTAATTCCTTTTACTATTTCTTCTAAAACTCTTGAAGCTAGTTCCATCCACAAAAACTTGGGCATTTCCTTTCTTTCCTATACCAAACACATAATTGTGATTAGACTCAAAATGACTTGAATCACATTAAAATCATACATCATTGGTAGATCATCAATAAGGAACACTTGCAATTTTTTTTACTTCCTATCATAAAAAGTCAAATTAGCTCTTCATCAAATCTTCATATATAATAATATCACATCTCGATATCTCAACCTTCATAAATCAAAATCACAAAGTATGTGCATAATTAGAAACTAAAATAAAATAGTGACGCTTATCTTTAAATTTTTCTTTCTTTTCCCTTTGTTATTTGTTGTTTTTGTACACACACTAACTCAATTACAAAACCTTGAAAGCACCCAATGCCTTCTCTTCTCTTTGACCATGTGATCCGGATTTAAACAGGAACGCAACAAAATACAGAGATAACCATATACACAAAGATGCAGCGGAAACAATGCTTCATTTCATTAATGGAAAATACCGAAATATGCTTACAACCAGAAATGGAAATAAACCAGCTAGGGCGAT
>APFE031220716.1:1244-12984 GCA_000404065.3 Pinus taeda | reverse complement strand
AAAACCTAACCCTAGAAAATGAAACGCCAAATTGTGGGCCCCGTTTGGGTAAATTGGTACATCAATTTCCCGGGGTCGTAACTTTGGCATATGATCTCCATTTGACGCGTACGATAGCTTGTTAGAAATATCTATCTGAGAACTACCATTTTGGGAAGGGCAACATCAGTCCATGGAGCCATGTTGCCCCCAGATTTCCCAAAAAACGTCGTTTAGGGCCTCAAAACGGCTCCGGAAGTTCAGGACCCGAAAAACTGCTAAAAATAGTAAGTTGTGCTACAATTAAGGAAACTAAAAATGCTGAGAGAAATAATGATGGGGGTCCCGATGGACTTGGCAGGTGGCCACCAATATCCACCTGGATCACCATGTACACACATTGAATATATTTCCAAACTCGAAAGATATCCAATGCCTTCTTTTTTATATGCCATCTCAACAACAAGGGAATCAAAAGAATATACTCCCTCTATCCTCAATATCAACAAATCATGATTGGTCTCATCCCAAGTTATCCAGGGATCCCAGGACTACTGTCTAAACCCACGACCTCTATGGAATCCCAAGTTATTAAAGGGTTCCACCCACAACCTCCAGGGGATGCAAGCTATTAAAGTGCTCCAACCCATAACCTCTAGTGCACCCAATCTATTAGAGGGCTCAAACCCATAACATCCAGGGAACCTAAGAAGTTACAGGGCTCTAGCCCACAACCTTTAGGGAACCATAGAACCAATCCCCAACATGTAAACATACACACAGTGTACATCAAAACACATACACCCACACATAGTGTATAAGGCAACACATACACCGACCCACAATGTACAATACAATACATACACCTACACATGATGTACCACACAACACATAAACATACACATAGTACAACACAAAGAATATACTTTTCACAATACAATGACTACACAATACTGATGACACAGTACAATGCGTACACAACACAACATGTAAGACATGCACACAATGCAACATGTACAACATACACACAACACAACATGTACAACATGTGCACAATAACGATATTGCACATCCAAAGACCACACCATCTCTACCAGGTATCCTTGCTGGTAGTGTCTTTCCACACCTTATTGTGTGCATCCACAACCCAAATCCTTTCTCTATGGTTCATGCCATCCACGTGCATAAAGTAATCATTCTTCCATAAGAGTGATCCCTGATGACCCTGTCATACATACATACATATATATACATAAAAAATAGTATAATCATGATCACAACATAATTAGCAATATTCATACGATCAAGATTAATATAAATTCCTTTCTCCATGCAAAGCATTCATGACATTGAGAACAACGGTTCCCAACATAGCCAAGGCATTTGATGCCTTAAATGCATTTCCTTTACTTATTTTGTTACCTTTCACATAACTATCCTACCACTATCCTTTTACCCCAGTGGACTCAACTACCCCAACTCCCCGTCATATTCGTGCCTTCGACTGACCTTTATTCATGCAACAGGCTTCATTCGAGTCTTATATTACATGTTGGGTTTCGCTTAGCTTCCCCAAGATCTGTTAGGTTTCTTCTTTGCCCAAACAATGCCCAATACCATCAAAACATACAAGGCAAGAATAAGAAGGAGAGATAAGGAAAACAAGGAAAACCAAACAATAATACACCACCAAAAACAACGTGGCATGGCCATGAACCACACATAATCAAAACCACAGATTGTGCACAAACAAATCACAAAACACTAAAAGCATAAAACTTTCAACATACACCATGAATCAATCCCCCATGGTTCCTAGTGCTTCCAAGGATTCATGAGTGATAGCTGAGCCTAAGTCTTCCTCAAGATCTATGGCAGTGTCTTTTTCCATGTAATTCCCTGCACTATACTGCCATAAACAAGTAACTATCAATGAATAACTAAGAATAACAGTAGGCCATTTACCTTACCTTGTTGTACCCAACACGCTACCCTTAATGGGGTATTCGAGTGATTTATTATAAAAATCCACCATGGTTCTATGGGTTTCTAGCCAATGCATACTGATTAAAATAGTATACGAGTGCAACGATAGTAGATTGAGGGTTATTATTGTTGGAATCCACCTAGATCTTGTGGGCGTGGTTTCAACATCTCTGTTAACTTGTTCTTTTCTAGTTTCACCAACCACAATTTAGCATGTGATTTCATTCCCAAAGCACAAGTATTTAGAATTTTTCGACTAATATAACTAAAATTACAACCTGAATCAATTAAAATTGAACTAGGTTGGTTGGAAACCACACTTTCCATTTTTATCACTAAGCATTGATTATTTTCTTTCTTGTTATCTAATGCTGCATAAATCATAGGTACACTTTATAGCACATCCTTCACCATTTTTACTTCCTAGGCATCGTACAACTTCTTATTGTTCCATTGTTGGTGAAGATAGTATTTTAACAAGTGGTTCTCTCCACACCCCTAATAATGTAGAGTATTTATCCTAATTTTCTCAACGTCTACATTTTCTTATTTCATAGGGCAATCTCTAGTGGTAGTATGGAAAATTAACCTTTATCGGGTGTAGAAACCCTCACATTTTCCACAATTTTCTTGTTTCCTAAGAATTTTGGTCTTTTCCATGTAAGATTGATTCTTTCCTTCCTCTTCCAATCTACTTAAAATTCATATGTATGCTTGGATCGATCATAATAATACTTGGCATTTTGAACGATGTGCCTCAATATCCTTCGCTCAAAACATTTGATCATATCTTGGTAGGAATGGAGTAACCCACTAAGATACCTTAAGATACCCTAATATACCTTTAAATATTTGCCTTTTCATCCTTGATGTAGCAAACATACTTCAATAGCTCCTAAAATATGTTGGGGTAGGCATCCAAGGTGAGTAATGTTAGCTTATGCTCATGAAATTATTTAATTTTGATATTAGAAAACCTCTGCAGATATGTAAGTTTCCCATAAATATTTCTCTATGTCAAATATTTTTCTTTGATTCCTTTGACATTTCTTATATATTCCAACCATATGTCATTTTTTCCCTAAAAATTGAAAATATCTACCTGGCCTTCATGTTTTTAGAGTATTCATGGAATTTGAATTATTTCTTTAATCCCAATATCTACAATTTTTCTTCACTCTTCTTGATCTCTTGATCAAAGGTAGGAGGCTTTTCTCTCTTGAATTCTTATATCATTGTGCTTTTCCCACTCCTAATTTTCTAGTGGTATCTTCATCTCCTATTTGTGGCACTAGATAGCTAATTATCGTAGTTTGTATCTATTTATAGAGCGGTGAGTGCAATTTCTCCTATCACTATGTCTTCACTTGCCTACTTATGCCTCTTCCTTGACTTTTTACCTCCTTCCCTATTGGTTTCCAACACAATCATTTCAATTTCAAATGGAATTTTCTTGGATGCGTGTTTATCAAGATAGCTAGCTCTAAGATCATGTTTCTTTTTTATTTCTATATCTAACGAGCTATGAAAAATCATTGCATTCACTTTTGTTTTTCTTTCTTCCTCTTTGAAAATATTTCTATTCTCTACCTTGTAGCCCCTCAATTCAGTTCCTAGGCTCCTAAGGGTATGCATCCAAACATGGGAGTTTTCTTCTGAATTCTTTCCAATTGAGTCATATTCATTATAAGGATGGTTTTTTTCCATGTTGTACTATACCATTTTGTTACTCATTCCTCTAATTTCTATTGTAATTGTTTCTTCTTCTATTTTGTCACACAAAAAAATATTACCTAATCGAGTATAAAGTTATTAATTCAAAACCTTGGCATGTCAACACCAAGTATGCTACTCTAGGGTTGTTCCTTCAAACACAACACACCTTAGTTAGGACATAAAATATATTTAAGCTTTCCATAAAATTTTCATCCATATTAGTTACTCGTTTAAATATTCATCCATACAATGATTAAATTTACTCATCCATGTTAATTTAAATTGTATTTTATGTGTGTGTTCACTTTTAGGTCTAGTTTTGAACCTACTTTCTAGTACCAATTGTAATCACCTCCCATCCCTTGTGGAATCTAGGTCTATGAAAGGGTTAACTATTTGACCTAATATCCAAGGTCTATTGTGAAGATGGGGTTATAGAAACCTCATTTTTTGAATTCACCAAATCATAAAATTAATACATCCACTCATTGAGAGATTTCTCATGATATAAATTTTGTCTCAATATGAGTTCCATATCAAACATTACACCCGTTAGAAGTATGGCCCATTAAAAGGGTACATGTTATTATTTGGGCTCCACGTGGGCCCTTCCCTTTGCCACATGGAATTTCCATTCCATCATGAGATTGGGTCTACAGATAACCCTACACCATGGAAAATCAATCTCTTTTTGTGTTGAATCATTTACTCATTTTATGGAAAATTCAAATGCTCAGGGTTGATATTTGGCATGGGGAGAACTAGTTGATGTCATACCAGACTGAGATTTCTCAGTTCTACCTCTGCTTGAATATTTTTGAAAGAAAAAAAATTCCTATAAGATCAATGGGGTCCATCCCTGTATTGAAATTCCCACATTTACCCACATTGGCAAGCTCTCTAGGATAAACATGAGTTGAATGTCACTATGATATGACTTGACTTCTAGTTTCTAGTTTTGGAAGTGGGGCCTACAAATTGAAAGTAAACTAACATCCCTCAAAAACTACACATCACTTAGAATCCTACCAACCACCCCAGATGATCAATCCATGAGTTGGAACTCTTTTCCACTAGGTTTACTCCCCAAATGCACCCATAACAGTTCATGAATGCGGTTGGGAGGATAAAACTGCACCCATATCCATGTATCCATGTGGTTATGACCAAATTTCCACTATTCAATGAATGCAGTCACAAGATCTATGCCACTTTTCTAGGCTAGCCTCTAGACCATTGCCCAAAACTTCAGTAACTTTATAGAATCATAACAATGATGATAACAATGATAAACAATGAAAACTTGAGTAAGATCTTGAACAGACATGCCTACTAGATAGACATTTTGTCAAAAAAATATTAATCATATAAGCTATAGGTCATGAATGCATATCTAATCATAAACTTATCAACTTCATTTGAGATGCACTAAGAAGGCCTCATGCCCTCTCTAGCTAGTTGTAATAACACTTATTAGCCCATACATTCATCAACCATACAATAACTTGTCAAATGATGGAACAAGCACCATAGAAAAATACCATCATAAAACCATGCTCATCACCAACATATAACCAAAATAGAAACTATGAAAAATCATCCATAAGATCACCATAACAACCAAGACAAGTTCTTATAAATCATAGTAGGAAAATATTATATATTATCATATTGAAATTCCAACCAAGTCAGGGACTTCCACGTACCACCCGAAAATAGATTAGGTTGAACCAAATCTCTCTTTCATCCAATCACCCTTGGTCCATATTCCAAGCATGAATGTAGTATCATAAGGTTTAAACCAAAATAAAACCAAGAAGTTCTTCCAGAGGCCAAACTACCTCAACCCTCAAGCACATTGATCTCACCTATATGGTTCAGAAATCACTAACATAAACTAGATTGGTCTCTACCCAAGCTATGCAGGACTCTAGGAACCATTAACTCAACCCACAGCCTCCATGGAACCTAACTTGTTACATGGTTCTAGATATATACCATCTCAACCCACAACCTCCACAGAACCCAACTTGTTTTAGGGTTCTAGATAATTTTTCCCAACACACAGCCATAGGAAACCTGAGAACCAATTAGAAAACCTAATGGGGAATCCACTACTTCACGACTATCCTAAAAATGGAAAGGAAAGGATTAAAGTACTATCAATCCAGGAAAATCATGTACCAATGATGGTAAACATAAACACATGGCCAATGCATGCACCATGAATTTGAATCCTAGCACGCTAAATCTCATATGCACACTGTTATTTGCCATCCACAACTAATTTTTTTCCCTACTTGTAGTTGTCCAAACTTCCTCTTGCGAACACTTGCTTTCCTTTTCTTTCCCTTTGGTTTCTTGCTTGTTCTCTGTTATTTTTGGAACTTGATCAAAATCTGAGAAAAGGTTTCAACTATTTCTTAGGTATTTTTTTGATGTCTAGTATGTTCCTTTCCTTTTTCTATTTTCTTCATTTATCTTTATTTTCTCTCTAATTTCCCTTGCATGCATATTTCTTCCTTTTCATATTCCCTTTCTCCTATTTTCCTTTATTTCCTTAGGTAAATTACATTTATTGCCTTTTTTCCTTTCGTAATGGTTTTCCAATTTCCATAGCTATCAATAAACCATAAGTTATGCCCATTATAATGTTTACCCAACATTCATCTTGGAATACATGTCCCATGAGCCTGCTTTATTTTCTTTACATGGAAAATAAACCTGGGGATATTAGAAACCCCTCCCCTTTGGGGAACACTGTCCTTGGTGTCCAATGATCTTATGACTAGAAAATCATACCGTTGATGGAGCTTTATAAGCATAGCTTTATTGGGCAAATGACATTGTCTAGATGGCTAGTGGCATAATGAAGCCATTTGCAAGTGTTTTGGCATTGATGTCAACAGTGATGATGGGGAGATGTGTTGAGCATGAGCATTTCATAATGGTTGGCAAGAGTTTTGGCATTGATGTCAACCACAATAGCTTGGATGCTTGGCGTAACAGATGTTGGCAGTGATGGCCCAAGACAAATCTTATGGTAGCTGTAGGCTTCCTATAGAAAATCATCATATTAGCAGGCTTACTGAAGAAGCCATAAAATGATCATCATGGATGATTAGGTGTTTTGGAGGATTCCCATGGTAGCTTCAGTTCCCTATAGATAATCATCAGGGTAGCAAGATTATTGGAAAAGCCATAAAAAAATGACTACTATGTTGGTAAGGATGGAATCCCATGGTAGCTACAGATTCATGTACAAAGTCATCATAGTAGCAGGCTTACTAGAGAAGCCATAAAATGATGACTATGGTGATTGGAAGTTCAGGATTCCAGACACAAGAAGAAGTATCAGTGAGTAAAGAGTGTTACATATTTTTCAACCACTATATAGGTAGAAAAAGGACTCAAAGCCTACATTGAACCCTCCTTGTTGGAAAGTGCACTAAACAAGCTTTCCAACAATATGTGGAAGTCCAAAAATGGACTCCTGGATCAAAGTTTATTGCCTACTGAAGTTCAGGGACTTTAAGTTCTAAGAAGGCTGGGATAGCGGAGGTCATCATGATATTGGAGATTTGCGCATCGACATATCAGCGATCAGAAGGTCAAAGGTCCAGCATATCGGTGATTGGAAGGTTGGAGGTCTAGTATATCTGCATATCAACGATAAAAAAGTTGGAGGTCCACTAGATCAGCATATCGACAATTAGAAAGTTAAAGTTCGAGCGGATCGACATATCATCGATCAAAAGGTTGGTGGTCTAGAAATCAGAAAAATTGGCATATCGGAGATCGACAAATCGAAACTTCTTCAAGAGGGTGAAGCACATAATGTTGCTATATCGATAATTCCAATAAGACTTTAATAGTGTCGAGGAACACTAAAAGAATATTAACAAAGGATTCCTATGTGAAACCAAGGTTGATGGGTCCTCTTCTCTCTCCTCTAGTCAAACACATGGAAAAATACAATTAGCTCCAATAAGGACATGTGGAAGCATATGGTTGGCTCTAATAAGGGCACATTGTAGCATATGGGTGGCTCCCATAAGATACAGTGGTAGTTGACATCAACATGACGTGGAAATATAGAAAGACACATGGTAGGAATATTTAACCTTATTGGGTAGGCTAATGGGCCAAAATTGGGTGACACGTGTCACCAATAAAGAGTTGCCATGAGAAGTGACGATGTCATATAAGAAAGTCATAAATCAAAGTATTGAGATATCAAAACTCTAATGCAATTGAAGTTTTGAAAAGGTTCGATATATAGGGCTTCTGGTATGGGGATGCCACATGGTCGTAAGGGTTCAACGGACAAATGGCATAGAGCAGTTAACAAAGGGAGAACGTTTCTCGACATGATTTCGAAGGCCTATCACCTTAAGGCTAAGAGGCAAGTCAAAACAATTAGTCCTGTGATGATATATAATGTGAGGAGCCAAGATGAAATTAGAACTTTGCAGAAGTTGTGATACAAAGGGTGCTCTAATAAGGCATTAAGCTGATGGAAACTCACCGGTCATATGAGAAAGAAAATTCCAAGGGAGCTAAGTGCCAAAGGACTAAGGAGTATCAAAACATTGCACAATTGTGGAGTAACAATGTGGAATTTCTCTGATAGGACAATACAGAGAGTTAAAGTCATAGTAATCAGCAACAGGGAGATTGAATGTAGAAGCAGAGGAGTTGGTCTCATGATTAATGACAACTATCAAAGATCGTTGGGTCAAGGCGCAAAGGACCATGATATTAAGGAAAGAGTGTTGGGTCTGACTTGAGGTGGGACAAGCCATATTTCTTCTCTGATGCACATCTCATTGAGTTAAGTGAATTAATGGGTTGATTACCATAGAACAAATGTAGGTCGACAGAGTTGGTTCATGGAGTCAGATGGATTAGCAGAAAACTCAGATACAAGGTAACAAGGAAAATGTTCCACGAAAAAACCATGCCAAAGTACATCAAAGCCATGTGAAACCATGAATAAGCTTGGGGAGCCTCAGTGATAGGAGATTTCTTCATAGCTTAGAGTGTGTCTAGTTGGAGTGTGCAGGTGGACTAAGAATTCATTCTTGCTACGGAGAAAATAATCAAGTGGCCATTCTCATCACACTCATGTTGATGATGAAGATGTCTTAGACCATGTTGTTCAGAAGGTGTTCTATTTCCTTGTGATAAATGTAAAGAAATAGGTTATTCATTATTTATATGTTCCTATGAATGACTTGAATATAGAGAGAGCCATGCATCTAGTAGTTTTAGTGAAGATATACTCATTTTAGTAGCAATATAAAAT
Organism: Pinus taeda; assembly: GCA_000404065.3. Taxonomy (NCBI): domain Eukaryota; kingdom Viridiplantae; phylum Streptophyta; class Pinopsida; order Pinales; family Pinaceae; genus Pinus; species Pinus taeda. Next base: position 3,995 of record APFE031220716.1, on the reverse strand, counting down.
AAGGGATCCTATGAAGGAGAAGAGATTACATCTCGTGGATAGAATAGGGGTATAAATAAAAGTGATGAAGAAAGGACAACCCTTAGACATGTGGAAGACTCCATGGAAACAGAGACGGGCTTAGATCTCTACAGTAACCTAGCTAGTACCATTGATAGTCAGGAAAAATATTTAGATGAAAGGATATTTTTTAGGAAGTAGTTGATATCTTCCCTAAAGGAGATCAAGGACCTATAAAAGGAAAATCTCAAGCAAGAGGAGAAACTAAAAATTTATAAGCTTGAGAATGAAAGGTTGAGAAAAACATTAGCTAATCTAAATTCTCAACAAGAATATCGTAGTAAACTGAATGGAAAGCTAACCAAGCCGCTGGGTGAGAAGGAAGTTTACAGTGAGAGACTACAAAATGAGGTAGACTCATTGAGACATGACTTAGAGAGGTAAAAAATAGATTTGTCTCAATATCATAAGATTGAGGGGAGCAAAAAGACCTTGGATGAAATTCTTGTTAAGAGAATATCCTTGCTCATAAAAGTTGGTTTGGTTTTCAAGGAAAAACCAAGCTCCAAGATGGTGAAGGCTGAAAGATCAACTTCCCATGTAAAGAGAGTTCATGATTCCAATAACAAAAAAGAAATAAATGTTGTTGGATAGTAGCAAGAACAAGGAAAGTAGAAACAATGAAAGAAGGAAAGGCAATAGAAAAGGGATAAGCAACATCAACTGGTAGTTCAATAGAAGAGGTCTAGGCATCTACAAGAAAGAGTGCATGACAACAATACAAGATGTCATGGAAGGCACATGAAGAGCTAGCAAAAGACCCTTCCTTCTCAAGGACAAAGTCTTCAAAGAAAATGTAACCTCTTTCAACACAAACCTTTTTATGGGTAATGTTTTTCATGCAATAATTTTGGACATAAAGCCATGGATTGTAGATGGCATGCAAGGAAACAAGATGTGTTATGTAGAAGCAACCCATTAATGCACACAAAAATGTTAGGAGAAGACATGTTAGCTGCGATAGGAGTTTTGACAAAAGTGTTGTAAAAAAGAGTTACTCCTCTACCCTGGTCTTAAGCCATGTTGAATGCTACAACTATGGAAATCTTGGGCATAAGAGATATGGATGCAGAAATGAGAAGAAATGGCATGCTCCTCATTGTATGCATGTGAATGTAGTAGCTCGAGATTTTAAGACAAGAAAAAATAATGGACATACGTACTTGTTTTTAGTGCTTTGAGTCAAAAGAGAAAGATGAAAAGAGGAGGAAGAAATCAGGAAGAATGATCCTCTTACCCATGCGATGGACCTCTCTGTAAGGTAGAAAGACATCAAGAGGGTTTGGGTGAAGGAAGAGGAAGTGAAAGAGAAGTTTCCTATACCCATGTGTAGCTGATAAAAATCCGAAATATGGCGAAAGAAGTAGATGGAGAGTAAATCTTATGTTAGAACTTGACCATCGAAGGTCTAGAAGAAGAAGGAGGATGATTTGCTAAGGGGGAGAAGATCCTTTGTTTCTCTTCAGTAATGGAAGAGAAGGACCTCAAGGGAGGCCGAGTAAGTCTTATGCAGAAATGAAAAAATGAAAATAAAAGTTCATCTGATTGATGAAGGTATGGTTGCATTGTCTTATTGATTAAAAAAATAAATTGATTTATTTTGAATGTATTAGCACTAAAAAGTAAAGGAGGAGTGTAGCCAACATAAAGAATACACAACAATATCTTATGTTGTGTGAAGAAGAAGATGAGTTGCAGTGCAAGTTTGGAATAATAGGAATATCACAGTCAAGTTAGGTCCATAAGATTATTCCCCACACAGAGGCAAGAAAGCAGTTGCAAGAGATCAGAGAGCATTGGCTCAAGGGGAGCTTCATTGATAAGAGGTACTAGGGAAAAATTCTCAACTTCAGAGAGGAATATTGTTGAGAAAATGAAAGATGGAGAACCCTTGTGTGCATTTTGGAATTTATTTTTGAGAAGGAAGTATTGGAGTTTGCCTGGTAATGTATCCAATTCATATAATTTCTTTTGGTATAGTTGGTATTATTTGAGCAACGGTCCCTTTTATAGAAGTGTGATCTCAAGGGGAGAAGTGGAGATTCTCAAATGAACTAAGCACAGTATCGAAAGTAGCAACAACAATGAAGTGCGACCCAAAATGCATCATCATTAATTAGTATTAGAAATACCATGAGCAGTTTAATTAGCATTGATTTCTTTTAATTGGTATAGAAGATGCATCAGTGGAGAGAGTGCTCAACTACTAGCCATAAGGTGTTCAATACTAGAGGCATTTGTTACCGGGAATAGTGTCCACTTGGATGCTGCTATTCCCACTAAGGCTTGTAGCTATCTTAGAAACAAACAAGTAAAGTCTACTTCCATTTTCCTTTATGAAAATAGATGGGAGTGGAACAAAGGAGACCAATCTTAGTCTTGCGCTTGATTTCCTTGTTTGATTCCTCTCCTTCTTGATAGAGCTTTGCTGCTTCTTCTTCGTCTGCCCAGCTTCAAAGAGCACCTGTGGAATCACAACAACATACTACTATCGAAGAGCAAAGATCTATATTCATAAATAACACAGGACTAGATGTGTGTTAACTATACAAATGCATATATAACGAAACATACAAGAATATGGAGGAAAACTTGAATAGCTTTATTAAGATCAAAAGTAGCAAGAGGATTACAACCATATTTTCTGACCCAGCATCATCCTCCAGCAAGAAAGCCCTTCTTCACCTCAAG
>APFE031220704.1:33796-57788 GCA_000404065.3 Pinus taeda | reverse complement strand
GTCAACAAAAGATCTTAAGACAGATACGCAATTTCCTTTTCTCTGGCCTGTGGCGTCTCTGCATTGCGCCTTCTGTGGCGCCTCTGTGGCATCTCCGCACTGCGCCTTTTGTGGCGCCTTCGCACTGCGCCTTCTGTGGCGCCTCCGCACTGCGCCTTCTGTGGCGTCTCCACACTGCGCCTTCTGTGGCGCCTCCGCACTGCGCCTTCTGTGGCGTCTCCGCACTGCGCCTTCTGTGGCGCCTCTGTGGCGTCTCCTCACTGTACCTTCTATGGCGCCTCAGCACTTCCGCAGCTACAGTGCTCGAGAGATCACCCTTCACAGATTCGCTTTCCACTTCACTTTCATATAGATCGAGCTCTTGAAACAATAACCCAATATTTCAGATCTTAAGATATTCAACCCAAAAGCATACCCAAGCCAAATTATCTCCTTTGCTTTATATAGGCAAGCTCTTCCTCAAATCATGGATCATGGGGCTCAATAATAATAATAATATAAAACAATACCACGGGGCAAAACCATAATAACACAATACTGTCGGCTAAATACCAAGGGTTAAACATAAGGAACCCCACGTGTGTGCGCTTTACCGCCTTGAAGTGTGTGCACTGGGGGTACGTACATCATGAATGGGTAACCTGCGTGTCTAGACGCGGTCCCTGCATGGCATACTTGCGGGTACGCATCTTCTGAACTGTTCTCCTGCGTACTTCTTAATTCTCATCATATTGAGAGCCATGCCATGGGTGTTTCCATCAAGTACAACATCTGTAACATATAACCATACCAGAAACATAATGCCAACAGCTTACTCATACACTGAGCTTCATCTGGGTCTTACATCACTTACATTATCTGTCGGGTACCACACAGCTCTCCCCGAACTCCATTAACTTTCCTCTTTCCCAACCAATTCCCAAGGCTCGAAACAATAAAAGGTAAGTCAAGAAACGAACAAGAAGAATATCATGGAAAACCAACAACAATACAACACCAAAAACAAAGTGGCATGGCCATGAACCATACATAATCAAAACCACAAATCAAGCATAAACAAATCATAAAACACTGAAATCACAAGACTTTCAAAAAAACACCATGACTCAACCCCCATGATTTCCTAGTACTTCCAAGGATTCATGAATGAAAGCTCATCTTTGTCATTTGATTCCCTACATCATGCAACATTAACTCATGGTTTTATTCATGCCTTTACAATATTAGAACTCAACCTCTTATCTCAAATATCAACCTTAAGATAACAACCTATCGAATACATATTCATGAATATAACATATATCCACATAATGTTAGTCAAAATTAAGTTTAAGAAAACCTTTTATATTCATGCAAAGCACTCATTCATTTGGAATTGTGGTTTCCAAACATAGCCAAAGGAATTCTCACCCAATTCTTTTATTTTACCTTTTTACCTTGCTGTAATTGAGTCTTATTATGTGCTATCATATTCACCAAGATGTTAGTTATATAAACAAATAAACTATTACCTTGTCAAGATAATACCAAACACGTTGCCCTACAACTGATCACACATGTGAGTCACATGTTCCAAAAATCAAGACATCATGTCTATTAATTTGAAATCAGCCTTCACCAATATTAAAAACCATGCCTTAGTCGGAAATAAAATGACAATCATAGTCATAATACTAAAACTAGCACCCACTTGCACGCAAGTGCATATCAGTTGTCTCAACACATATTGTGTTAGTACAACCGTATTAAAAAGGAGCATACCTTCATACAATTTTATAAGCACAAACACATATCACGCACTTAATCAATCATTCAAACAACCTATAAACATACCCCCTTACTATCCATGGTCCATACAAAGGTAGAAGGAGGAAGCTACTATAATGGCTCGATCTCCAATGTCCAATTATGGAAATGGCATCTCCAAAGCTCTACTAAATTTAACCACACTTGAAAATAAATTGATTTTCAATTCTTATACATTTTGTATGAGATTAAGTCAAAACATTGCACTTATTCCACTTGTAACATAATAACTAAAAACATGCCACTTTTCCATTTCCTTGCATGCAACTTTTCAAATTCCTTGCATGCAACCTTTCAAATTACTTACATGCAACTCTTCAAATTCTTTGCATGAAAATAGGCATAGATCAGCTATATTCATATTATCATATATTTTCTTCAAACAACTACTATAATATTACATTTGCATGTAAGAATTTCTTCAAACACTTTACATGCAAACTAATATAGCAAAGTATTTACATACAAGTAAGCATATATCAACTACAACAATACTATTACACATCAATACTATCCCCAACCACAAACATCATACTCATTAGGGGCATTTTATCAAACAGTTTGTATGCAATTAATCATTGAACCATTTAAGCATTTCATCAAACACTTTGCATGCAAACTACTATAGTGAATGATTCAATGCATATATCCTAAACTGTATTAGTACAAGTTATGGAAACTGAACTATATGATCAATGGTATTTTCCCTCACTATGGTTCAAGTTTCAACTTCTGATATTTCATAGATGAAAAGTTATAGCAAAAATATCAACACAATCCTATTTGGTGCACAATTCTAGGAGTATCTAGAAAACTCGATTTCCACTGGTCATATATCCTAAAATATAGCAAATAAATGTCTGAAATTTTTGTCACAATATTAGTGGGATTTCTCCTCATTGTGAAAAAAATTTCAGCTCCTGAGAGTGCCCAAAAGAAAAGTTATAATAAAAATGTCAGCATGACCTATTTGAGGCCTGACTTTAGGAGAATTCAGAAGGCTCAACTCCCTCTAATCATATCTCCTAAAATATTGCTACCCAATATCTGAAATCTATACCACATAATAATTGTTATGTCCCCTCAATATGGACAATGTTTTAGTTTTGAAAGTCTATAGAAGATAAATTATTGCAGAAATTCGAACATGACCTATTTAAAGGTGCATTCAAGAAGGTCATCTTCCTTAGACCATAATTCCTAAAGTATTGTGAACCAATATTTGAAATTTTGACCACATTATCAATGAGATTTAACTTCAACATGGAAAATTTTTCAACTTCTAATATTCCAAAAAAGAAAAGTTATAACATATATGAAAGAAAGGACTAAAATTTGAACCTTTGTTCTTCATTTCACCTATGATAGAGCCCATTTAGTCCAAGTGTTTGAACTTGAAAGCTCTGATACCACTCTGTAACACCCTCCTCCCATATCTACCCAAGCAGATGGCTTGCTGAGGTAAACATGCGATGAGAGGACACTATGGATAAGATTCAACTTCCTTGGTGACTTTAAGGAATTGGAATAAAAAAAGCAATAAACTAAGCAAGATCATAACCAGAACCCGATTAGCCATGACTGGCGTTTCGTCAAACATATCATCGATATGTAATCTGCAAGTGTAAATAACAGAATTAAGTGTAGGGATCTCATACTTATCTGAGAATCACTGTGAACCATTGTTCCCTCATGCCATTTGCTACATTATCCTCCATTAAGTCATAGACACATTATCCATTCACATACAAGTAAAAACATGTTAAGAGCCATACATAGCTGCTATCATAAAATGTGCATATAACCAACATAATAGGAACATGAATACAATAAACATATAAGCCATCAAATCCATAAATACATCAGTACCTTTACACATGAAAATCAAGGGAATGGATTTCTCATTAATGAATGCAATGAACCAATCGGAGATGGGACTACCACATTCCACCCGACCGTAGAATGGCTGAACCAATATCTATTTAGCCATTCACCCCTATGCCATATTCCAAGCATGAATGTGGGATCTCATAGAACAAATCAATCAACACTCATCCACAGCTTCTAGAGGCCATCCACCTCAACCCATCAAACATTGATTCCAACTCACAGTCAGACATCATCAAAAAACCCATCATTAGATTGGTCTCCATCCAACCCTTCCAAGGCTTCCAGAGCGTTTGTCCAACTGAGACTTCTAGAACTAGTAACTCAAACCACAACTTACACAAGGCTTCTAGAATGTTTTTCCAACCAAGGCTTCCAGGACGAGTAACTCAACCCACCAAGGGATTCTAGACTGTTTTTCCAACCATGGTTTCCAGGACTAGTAACTCAACCCAAGTTGTTATAGGGATTCCAAAGCATTTGTTCAACCAGGCTTCCAGGACTAATAACTCAACCCAAGCTAAAGAAAAATGGGAACCAAACAAAACAAAATAATGAAATTAGATCCACAATCACGATGGCTATCCCGGAAGTGAAAAGGCTAGGAAATCCACTATCGATCCAGGCAATCCTCCATGCCAATGACAGATCACAACCAAGAAACCACATGCATATTCCATTCATGCCCAAAACTAGTGAAGAAATCATACATGTAACTCGGTACCTGTAAGGAAATCTGATGTAGCTTCTCATGTCGATGCCTTCTTCCACTTTCCTGCTCTTCCTTTGCCTTCTTGCTCCAAGAATCCAAGTATGCCACACCCTCCAAGAGCGCTCCAAGAAAAATCTAAGTATCCAAGAGTATGAGAGAGAGAGAGAGAGAGAGAGAGAGAGAGAGAGAGAGAGAGAGAGAATAATGAGAGAGATCCAAAACTGAACAAACAAAAGGTTCACTCTGAAAGGAAGAAGCTTCCCAACTGATCCTTAGAAGCCTCTTATGTGCGAGACCTCTATTTTCTTCATTTTCCTCCTCACATGCAACATGTGACCTTTCATCGCCTTTTCCTCCTAATTTCCATTATTTTCATAAATAAATGTGCCAAAATAACTTTTTTCCTCTTTAATGCCTTAGCCATTGCATTTGCCAATTTCCTTAACCATAAACAACCAAATGAACACCCACTAGGATGTACTGCCCAACATTCAGCTTGGAATACGTGTCCCATCATTTGTGGTATTTATATATTTTTACATGGAATTTTCACTAGGGTTGTTACGAAATTGGGTGTGTTTCTTGTGTAAAATTATCCATAACATGTATGAAATTAAATTGGAAAATAATATCATATTGGATTTTGTTTAATAATTTCCCCATATGATGAGAGCTGACTATTTTAGGGGAGCCTACCTAAATTTATTAAAGGGTATGTACATGCCCTTCTTTAGTGAAAGACATATAGAGTTCTTTGAAATCCATTGTGACAATTCCAAATTTACGTAACCACTTTTTCCCAATACCATATCACAACCACTAATATCAATGGGAAATATATGGGTTTCGAGTTGATAGTCTCTCATATAGAGGTTGAAAGTTTCATATTTCCCTACATGCCATCATACTTCCATCGGCCATCATGATTTGAGAGGTTGATATTTTCACATTCCCCCCAACATTTCATCATACATCCTTTGGTGATAATTATTTCAAAGTTGTACACCAGTCATACAAAACAATGGCTTCCTTTTGCCACTTTCTTGTGAATGAAATGGTAAGCACTTCCATTATAAAATAAGAGTACAATTTGATGGTGCTTATTGTTTCCCATAGGTTTTAATGTTCATGGAGTTGAAATGACCAATATTGAATGTATGAATATTAGGGGTTCTTCATGAGGAAATGGAGGTTTGGTATATGGTTGCGTTTAAGAGTGGGTGTATTCACATGTGACACTAGTGCCTCTTTGTTAGTTATGTATTTAGTCAAGTGCTTCATGGTCATATCAATTTGGGAAAATTTCTACTCTTTAAACCTGTGACCTAAAGCATAGTATTCATCACAATTATAGAAAAATCCACATTTTTAGTATTTTGACATTTTTATGGAACCAAGCCTTGTACTTTCAAGGGATGAGTAGGTCTTGTGCTTAGGGGATTACCTTGAGAAGGATGAGTACGAGGAATGATTTTTTTTGTTCTATTTGTGCAGTGATCACCATCTTGACTTCTAGACTCTAGTGCTCTCTTAGTTGTTTCTAACCGTGTGGTAGGGCATTATATTAGGAATTGCACTTGAATATTTTTCTAGAGGTCATTGATGAAAAATTGTTTATAGAAGGAATCCATTAAGTTATCTACAATTCTCAAATGAAATCGTATAGGTAGTAGTTGAGCCAATTTTATATAACCTGATAAGCCACCCAAATACTTAGTATCTCTCTCAAAACATACATGGACAATTTCAACAAATACACACTACAAAATGTAGTTTGGATAGGCTCTTTTACACCACTCCCACTATCTCCATCATTCTAGATCTAAATATAGGACCCCCACCCTAATTTTCATCATGTCAATAGTAATTCATTGGAGGAAAAAGTAATGTTCCATGTAGGTGACCCATGATGATGGGTTAGGTCTATCAAACTCATATAATTCCACCTTAAGGGAATGGTGCCATGTATTATTATTCACTAGTCTATTGTTATGTATACCTAAAAATGGTTGTTATGGCTACATATCCTTGAGTTAGAAGTTTCTTCTTGGGGTCGCTCAATGTGATGTGAAATCCAATGTTCTTATTTTTGTATGCCTTGAGCTAACACACTTGGAAACTTTTTAGTCAACATTTTTTCATTGTTAGCTATGTTGGTTTTTTAGTACAATAGATACAAGTATTTGTTTTTGAAACTTGATAATTTTTTTCCCATGGAAAAATCAAATTTTCATTGATAATTGAAAATTACATGCTGAAGATGCTAATAGCATATGATGTAACGGTGGTCAAAGCCACAATATGTATTGTTCTATCTCAAAAATAAGTCAATCCCATATAAGGGAGACTACTTTGATAATTACATATGTAAGTTAAGTAATATATAGACATAATAAGGTACTATAATTCAAATAATTACATCAATATTTTATCCCAAAAAATACAAGTAACTGTAGTAACTGTAAATCTCCAGATCCTGCTGTTCTCTAATCAACTAAACCCCCCTGGCTAGTGTGTGTCTTATTTTGATAGCAAGTCAGAAATTTTATTGCGCTCCCTGTAAATGTGATGACAAGAAATATAGTCAAATTGTGTTCTCAGTCTCAATGCATTATCCAAAATATGATAGTGTGTGTGTGTGTGAGACAAAACTTTTTTATTAAACCATTTAGTGATGATCTGTGAGTCACCAAAAATTTGTAATTGACAATATCCTTTAACAAGTGCAAAGAATAATAAGTGGGGAAGGGAAATAAGTTCTGCAAAGTTATTTGTCCCTCCCCCCAGTCCCATCTGGATCTTATAGTGATGGGAATTAGTGAAATGAAGTAATATGCCTCCATCGCAGCTATGATGCTGCGCCAAGCCATCAAAATATGCCCATGGAGTGTTAAGGTCAATAATTTCAGCAAAGATGATGCGTGCAGATGGTTCTTGGGCATCCTTCAGGATGTTATGAAATGTTGTAATGAGTTTTGCAATGGCTAATGCCCAATGAGGAACAATGTTTGTAAAAATAATTTTGTTCCTTTGTAGCCAGATGCACTAGCAGATCATTACAGGTAGATTCAGTATCCTATGAGAGTGTGCATTGGTCCACCATCATTTCCATGCCTCCCTAACCTCTGCCCCATGCCAGTAATTCTGTATATGAAGTTGAGATGTAACATCCGTCCATATGGAGGTAGAAATGGGGCAATTTAGGAATAGGTGATATACAGTTTCCATTTCCTGTTTGCATAAAACACACCAATATGGGCCATGAAAGGTGCACTTTTGTAAGTTATTTGTAGTAGGGATTTTATTCTGTAGAATGCATCGCATGAGAAGTTTGGCCCTAGGTGCTTCCTTCAGTTTCTAAAGAGAAGTCCACCACTAGTCAGATGCGAATGGTTTGTGATATGAAAAAATATGTAGGTATCCATGTTTGGGGGATTACTTCCCATTTGGAGAGAAAGACCAATTTAGCTCGTCAACCCCATCAGTTACCCTTACATGAGATTCCATCAATGTATTAATGTTTGAGTGCCAACTAACGTGCCGGATGGGGGCATGCCGAGTGTATCAGTAGATTTCCATGCCTAGCTGAAGATATTAGTATTCTCTTGATCTACGACATGTGCCAGGGTAGTGTAGCCAATGGTCGAGAGGTGATGAATCAGCTCCTGGGGAAGTTGATATGCATTTGCACAACCAATCCATGCATCGAAATTGATACGTACCTGTCTTCCATTTCCAACCTTCCAAGTTAGTCCATCCCTTATATATAGCAATGTGTTTAGGACCGCCTGCCACACCGTTGATATATTTTACTTGTCCCAGGATGCGAGACTAAGCTAGTTAAGAAGATGGAGAGGGAAGATATACTTTTGAGAGACTACCATGACCCAAAGATTTCTCGAGGTGAGAATCTTCCATCGTAATTTTGCAGCGAGGGCACTAGAAAATATTTGTAGTCTTTTCAGTCCCCAACCCTCCCATTTTTTGGGAAGTGCAATCTTTTCCCATTTGGCCCAAGCAAATACATGCCCTTATTTCTTTCCCCTCCAAATGAATCTACAACACAACAATTATATTCTGTTGATGATTCCCTTCGATATCCAAGCTAGTGACATCCAATATACTATAGTAGCTTCTACGACTGATTTGATAAGTATAAATCGCCCTAACCTGGAGAGCCATATGTAGAAATTTTAAATAATTTAACACATATTCAACAGAGATTATCCTGATCATGTACTATTGCGGAAAACATACACAATACATAAGCTCCTCTACGTTGATCATCAATATAGCAGCATCAATAACAATAAAACATCAAGAGCATTCACACATTAACACAATATGTATCCCGGGGAATCATCTCGCTAAAAACCCCAACTATCTGTATATTAATGATTGAGTCATGTAAAATTACAAAGTACAATGCTTATCACAAGCAATCCAGTACCAGCTCCTCCTGTTACACACAATACAGCTCAGATCTGAATCAATCACTGGCTCAAATCTCTTCCGCTGCTTGCCTGCCTCCGTTGCTCAATACCTGCATGAGAACTGATGATAATACCAAGGCAGCCACGTCTTTCCTTGGCTAAATCACGTATTTCCAAGATACAATACGTGCAAACTCATTGGCATACTCAATCCCCTGATTTGTGCAAGATCTGGTGCACAACTATAGTCACAACTGATAGCAATCTGATTCTCTAACACCTGTCCCTGCTGAACTGAACATGCCCTGACATGCAACTGAGTTAACTGATGTATTCATTAGTTGTATTATGAGTTAATAACTTGTGAATTAATTAATAACTAATTCACCCAACTCATCTCTAGTCTATTCGCCAGTTAGACTAAATACAACCAGTTTAACAAAGCTAAACTGAACACAACTCCATCAACTGCACCTCCAGTCCACTAAACTCAACTCACTTGAGTTCTAACTTAAGTCCTGCATGCAAATATTAGTCATCCCATAGGTAACCACGTATTTCCTTCTGGGATCTGCATGTACCACATCCGTAGCTCATCCTGAAGTGCTCCAAGAGAATAAGACAAAGTTTATAGTCTAATATTATTATGAGCTAATAATATTTGACTGTTCTATATTTAGACTGAGCAGTCACTCCGCTGTGATCTAAAAATAGAAGTCCATCTATTTTTTTCCAACTTGATCAATCATCCATAAACGGCAACCTGCAATCCATAGACATGATCCATATGTCTAAAAATAGACTTGCGCCAAAAATAGCCTGCGGGCCCACTTAGTGAAGGCGACTCTTTTCACTAAGCTCCATCATCTTGTTTCATTCTCAACAAGCATTTCTTGTTGCACACTTTTCAACAGTTAGGACCCAACCCCAGAGGAAGAAGAAATGAATTAGACCATATCTTGTAAAGCATTGGCAAGAATTACCACTCCTCAAACTATCAAGATAGAAGGGCGTATCAAGAAGAAAAATGTTCAAGAGGTGAAAGATCACATCGAGCATCAAGAAATGAATCCGACCATATCTTGTAAAGGATTAGAATAAATTACCACTCCTCAAACTCTAAAGATAGAAGGACATATCAAGAAGGAAAAGGTTCAAGTAGTGAAAGATCACATCGAGCATCAACAACAAGTTCTCCAACTTTTAAAGGATAACGCCACTTTGGTGAAAAATCGTATGAAACAACAGGTAGATCAACATCGTAGTGTAAAATGTTTTGATGTAGGTGATTGGGTATTTTTACTGCTACATATCAAGCAAGCTATTTATGAGAAGGAAATGTTGGCAATACTATATGCACTTAAGAAATGGCGACCTTACCGAATGAGAAGACACTTCAAGGTAAAAATGGATCATGATAGTCTTAAATACTTTTTAGAACTATTATATTTAGAAGAACAAAAAAAATGGGTCACAAATATGTTGGGTTATGACTTTAACATCATCTATAGAAAACGGAAGCAAAATTTTGGTGCAGATGCACTCTCAAGAAAGGATGAGGATGTAGAAGCATTGTTTTGTGTTATTGCTATTATCCAACCAGATTGGATAATTGAAGCAAGGGATGAATGGAAGAAGGATGAAGAAGTATGGCCACTTATTCAAAAGTTGCAAAATATCCCAATTCAAACAATATTGCTAGAAATTGAATAGGAAGGAAAAATCATATTGGAACCTGGAGCAGTCACAGAAACAAGAACCTCACATCTACGAAATCGATCAATTTCAGAGTACCTGATTAAGTGGAAGAACTTACAGTTGAAGATTCCACATGGGAGGACAAGAATTTTATACAAAAGCATCAAAAACTATTCAAGCATTGAGGACAACACCTTTTGAAGGAGAGGGGCATGTTAGACCCCTATACTACTAGTGTAACCCCTTATTGTTATCAGTACAACCCCCTTATTATATTGATGTTCCCATGTAGTGCCCATATTGTTACTCTGGTGCCCCATAGAAGCCCACTATTGTTATTATTGTGCCCTTACATTATTATTGTTATGTCTGCTCTGATTATATTATGACCCCTTAGACTCCTATATATAGAAAGGAGGTCTTTTCATTTGTATAATACAATAACTATTCATTTGTGTAATGTAAAGGAGGTTTCCCCCTCGAATAGGCTGAATTCTAAGGCGTTAATCTATCTTTTCTATCTTTTTGTGAGTTGGTCCCATAACATTTGGTATCAAAGCTTTGAATTCTAGGGTTTCGCTACTCCAAACAGGTCATTGTGGCATTTGCGCTATAAAATTTGTTCTGTGATGTTTTGGATGCTACAAAAAAAACCCATTTGAGAAGAACTACCGTGAACCTCGGTTCCAAATTTCAAAGCTTTTTTCACAATATTTATGGAGATATGATCTGCGGCATTCGGTTTTTTTGCAGACTCCTGAATTACATTCCAAACCGGTGACCTGGGGAAAATAGTCATAACTTTTGTTTTGAGCATCAGATTGAAATTTTGTAAGAAGTTATAGAAAAAGGATAGATTGTAGTTTCCTATATACATTTTTCAGATCCTAATGTCAAAAGAGTGACACATGGCACTTCATACAAGTTCACTCTTCTGAAAAGGTATATAATCAAGTCATCTTGGGATATTGTAAATAACTCTTTCTTGGAGAATCTAAATTCCATTAGACTAGTGGCATTAGAAAGAAGACGCAGAGGGTTGCCGCAGGTCGCAATTTCAGAACTTAAAGATCCATAAGTATAGGGTTACAATCGTTTCAATATCGAGCTCCTAAAATCAAGAAAAAGCAAGATGAAGAAGTTTGATGGCAAGGATCCAGTAAATTGGATACTTCAGGTGGAGCAATATTTTCATCTACATGGTGTACCACTATTACAAATGGTATGTATTGCATCTTCATATTTAGAACCGAATCAATTTTTATGGTATAAAGGGCTTTGTTCTCGTAAACAACTTCTTACATGGTTAATTTTCACGGAGGAAATGATAACACATTATGAGGATACAAAGAGCAACACCTTCTTTAGAGCAACACCACAACAATTGGAAAGAGTAAAAGGGCTTTGTTACATAGTGGAAAGTAAAATTATGGTAGCAAGGAAGTCTACCCCTCACAACTATAAAGATGGAAGTGTTGTTTCTTCTAGCCTTCCACACCCTACAAGGGTTACACCACAACAATTGGAAGAAAAAAAAGAAAAAGGGCTTTGTTACAATTGTGATAGAAAATGCACTAAAGGTCATAAGTGTGCTGAGAAGAAATTGTTTTACATAGAGTATGAAGAGGAGGAAGAAAAGGATTAAGAAAAGTCAAAAGAAGAGGATATATGCCAAGACCCAACCCTAGAGAAAGAAGAAATGAATCAAACCATATCTTGTAAAGCATTGGCAAGAATTTCCACTCCTCAAACTATTAAGATAGAAGGGCATATCAAGAAGAAAAATGTTCAAGAAGTGAAAGATCACATCGAACATCAAGAAATGAATCCGACCATATCTTGTCAAGGATTAGAAGAAATTAACACTCCTCAAACTCTAAATATATAAGGACATGTCAAGAGGGAAAAGGTCCAAGCAATGAAAGATCACATCGAGCATCAACAACAAGTTCTCCAACTTTTAAAGGATAACGCCACTTTGGTGCAAAATTGAATGAAACAACAGGTAGATCAACATGGTAGTGAAAAATGTTTTGGTGTAGGTGATTGGGTATCTTTACTGCTTCCTCTCAAGCAAGCTATTTATGAGAAGGAAATGTTGGCAATATTATATGCACTTAAGAAATGGTGACCTTACTGAATGGGAAGACACTTCAAGGTAAAAATTGACCATGAAAGCCTTAAACACTTTTTAGAACAAGTATTATCTTTAGATGATAAAAAAAAATGGGTCACAAATATGTTGGGTTATGACTTTGACATCATCTATAGAAAAGGGAAGCAAAATTTTGTTGCAGATGCACTCTCAAGAAAGGATGAGGATGTGGAAGCATTGCTTTGTGCTATTTCTATTATCCAACCAGATTGGATAAATGAAGCAAGGGATGAATGGAATAAGGATGAAGAAGTATGGCCACTTATTCAAAAGCTGCAAAAGATCCCAATTCAAACAATATTACTAGAAATTGAAGAGGAAGGAAAAATCATATTGGAAACTAGAGCAGTCACAGAAACAAGGACCCGACATCTACGAAATCAATCAATTTCAGAGTACCTCATCAAGCGGAAGAACTTATCGCTGAAGATTCGACATGGGAGGACAAGAATTTTATATAGAATCATCAATACCTACTCAAGCGTTGAGGACAACACTTTCTGAAGGAGAGGGGCATGTCAGGCCCCTATACTACTAGTGTATCCCCTTATTGTTATTAGTACAACCCCCTTATTATATTGATGTACCCATGTAGTGCCCATATTGTTACTATTGTGCCCCATAGAAGCCCACTATTGTTATTATTGTTCCCTTACATTATTATTGTTATGTCGGCTCTGATTATATTATGACCCCTTAGACTCCAATATATAGAAAGGAGGTCTTTTCATTTGTATAATCCAAGAATTGTTCATTTATGTAATGTAAAGGAGGTTGCCTCCTCGAAGAGGCTAAATTCTAAGGCGTTAATCTATATTTTCTATCTTTTTGTGAGTTGGTTTCATAACACTGTCTCTATGGAACTTGAATTTACACTTTGATAATGCCTTTGTCAAAATGTCAGCATCTTACTCCTTTGTCGAAATATACTGCAACAGCATGATCATTCTTGCTACACAGTCTCTAATATGATGATACTAGATGTTGATGTGCTTGGACTTATCATGAAATACTGGATTCTCAGAGAGTTTGATACAGCTCTGATTATCACACTAGATCACAGTTGGATCCATCCTCTAACCAAACAAACCAACTAGGATTTTTTGCATCCAGATGGCCTCACATGCTGCCTGACTTGTAGCCATGTATTCTACCTCTCTCGAGCTGAGTGCAATCGACCTTTGTTTCTTGCTGTACCAAGAAACTACTACTGACCCAAGGTTGAAAGTCCCTCTTGATGTGCTCTTCTGATCTGATGGACTCCCTGCCCAATCTACACCAGTGAAGCCCTATAGCTTCACTCCCTCTGTCCATCTGTACCATAATCAATACTAAGATATGCCTCTGAGGTATCTCAATGCATGCTTTGTTTCCTTCCAAAACATCTTGGTAGGCTGAACCATCACTTGACTCAGTTGGTTCACTGCATAACACAAATATGGTCATGTGTTCATTAAATACATCAATGAACCCACAAGCTACCTGTACACAATAACCTCTACCACTTCTCTTGAAGTAGCAACCTCCTTCCTCTAATTACCTGCGAGAGGATTATGCATGAGCTTGCACTTCTCCATGTGGAATCTCCTAAGTATCTCGTTGGCATACTTGCCCTAAGACATAAACAACTCCCCATCCTTCTGCCACACTTCCATGCCAAGGAAGTATTGCATGAGACCCATGTCTTTGATCTCAAATTCTCTTGCAAGGTCCTCCTTCGAAGACACGATCAATTGATCATCACCAGTCAACATGAGATCATCAATGTAAGTACGATGATCGACAACTTACCTTTCACCATGATGTGATACAGGTTCACATCCGCTTCACTCTTTGTGAAGCAGAACACTGTGAAGTAGTTGTCTATCCTGGTGTACCAAACATGAGGTTCTTGCTTCACCCCGTACAATGCTCTCTTGAGTCGGCACACATGTGAATCAAGATCTAAGGTCTCAAAAACTTGTTGCTGCTCTATGTACACCTCTTCCTCAATCTGGCCATTGAGGAATGTAGTCTTCACATTCATCTGATGGATCTTCCAACACATCTGTGCTGATAGTGCCAACATAGATCTGATAGATGAGTACCTTGCAACAGGAGAAAAAGTCTCATCATAGTCAATCCCCTCAACCTGTGAAAAGCCACAGGAAACAAATCTTTCCTTATGCTTCTCCACACTACCATCAGCAGCTTGCTTTACCTTATAAAGCCAATGCAAACTCACAAATGACTTGTTCTCTAGTCTTGGAACCAAGCTGAAAAGACTGAATGCAGAAATTCGGGTTCGGTAGGTGACCCTACCTAAGCGAGCTGCAGCACGTGAACCGCCTAGGGTGTCACTGCACGACGGGCGAACCGGACCAAATGACTATTCCAAATGACTTTCTGAATGACTGTTATGAATGTTTGTGTGAATGATTGGTTAAACGACCGGGTGAATGATTGGCTAAACGACTCTTTTGAATGACCGACTGAATGACTGCTCTAAACAACTGACTCAAAAACTGTTTTGAATGACTAGGAGAATGACTATTCTAAACAACCAGGTGAATGTGTTCTTGAATGATTGGGTGAATGAGTCGAACAAGTTCTTGAACAATTGGGTGAATGGGTCGAATGAGTTCCTGAACGACCAAGTGAATGAATTCCTGAACAAAGGTTTGGGCAAGGCTGTGTGGTGCAGACCGAGTTGTCTGTTTTGGAAAATATTGTGAGAATGAAGTTGGGGTTCCTCTTCAAAGATTGTAATTGTATTTTGTGAAAGATTATTGTTATCATTGTGGGCAGACTTATATCCAGGGAGTTTCCCTTCCCGTTAAATTGTATCCATTGTGCATATGTGTAAAATGATAATGATGATGAAAGAAGATTAATTGAATGTTTCCACTGTGTTATGAATGTTAATACTTAGAAAGTGAAAAATATATCTAAGTATGGAATGTTAGGCGTAGTCCACAATTGAGAGTATTGTTGAAAAGAAATCGAGTGGTGGTGCCACACCCTCCTTTGTGCGGTTGAAAGACTACCCTAGCGTAGGGGCGTGATAGTTGGTATTAGAGCTTGATTCAAAGAATCTAGGAGTATGTCCATTTTGTAGAAAATGGGCTTTGTAAGAATTATGAGTTTTGAAGAATGTTATAGGCACACTTCCGGGCCAAGTCAATCTAAACGAAGTCTACTTGAAGAATCAAGTAATGTTGAACAAAGAATTGTAGAATTAAGTAAGGAATTGTTCGAAATAAGGGATGCTCTTCGTGCTTTAGCCAAGGAAGGGATCTCTGACATGAACAGAGATGAACTCTATCGATTTGTAGAGAAAGTGGACTTATTTGATGCAGAAATCAAGGAGTAGAGAATAAGGAAGAACTTGCTTTGGAAGAAGAAAGAGGGGCTTCTCGAATGGCTAACTCTTGAGAAAGAGTGTTCATAGCTTTCGCTCATGATAAAGAGAAATTTGCAGTACATAACAAAGAGGAGCTCAGTGGGATGGAACCTACCATTGTGGAAGAGAATTTGGAGGATGTTGCAGAAATGCCAACGATGGAGGAGGAACTTGAAATCGTTCAAGTTGGAACAGGATCATGCATTTTGCAGACATTGATGGATGAGGACACTCACATGGAGAAGCCTCGTGATGAAGTAAGTATTCCTTTTTTTACTTGTGTTTCATTGGAGCTTTTGGTAGATGGGCCATGTGCAGGGAAGGGAAAAGTTAGTTTGTCAATGCGATGGACAACCTTACCATGGATGTCTATGATGAGATCTCATATGGAGAAGCAAGGACCATTGACTATTGTAGAGCTTGTTTGGGTTGTTTGTGACCTTATGGCAGAAGGTGTAAATGCTCATGACAAGGGAGGAACATGATGATCATTGCGGCGGAATGGGCCATGCTTTAGCCATATGGAGAATTGGCTAAGTGCCTGACATGACTCATGGACTGATTGGAGAGGGAACACACTTGGGTTACGATGATACTTGGGTGGACTTCTCATGGCCTAGACCAAAAGGAATTCTTGATGGAACCTTTAGTGGGGGGGTTATGGTGGAAGGGACTCATATCACTTGATCATATATATGGTTTGGGTGACCAAGGGCACTAGACCCGATTTGGAAACTTGGATGAGGATGAACGATGTTGTGATGGGCCTACTTAGTTGGACAACATGGCAACTTGAGTCATGGACATCGAGTTGGGTAGATGGGGCATGGTAGTCTTATGCAGGTGCACTTGTAGAGATGTCACTTATGGGCATCCATTGAGGAGTGTCAAGGCAGTGATGTTGTGCAAATGGATTTGTTGATGTAACATGGAGACTTTTACTTATGAGTCGATGGGGATGTTGTGCACTTGGGTACAACAAGGCCATGGACTTGGTTGGATTTATGAGCAGACTATGGAACATTTCTACTACATAGAGAGCTGAGGAATCTTGCAAGGACTTTTGGGTGCCAAGACATGTATGCTTGCTAGGATGTTGGTTGGAGATGATTCATGGAGCTCATGATGACATGAGATGGTTGTAGCTTTTGGGGGTTTCATATGATAGTGGACTTGGAGGATCTGATGCATTGAGGAGCTGAGGTCAGTGACTTTGATGCAGTATGGGGTGCATACTTTTAATACATATATGGGTGTGCTTAAGAGAGTGACTTGATGTGGAGGATCGAGACGAGAAACTTTGCAGTTGATGGAGTTTTAGTGATGGTGATTCCTCAGTGGCAACACTTAGGCATGGGTTGAGTCGAGACTTAACCACTTTTGATACATGGGAGCTTATTGGTTTATAATCATGGGCAACACATTAAGAGTTGGTTTGATGAGAGGATCTATTCATTTGAAGAGATGGATCTTACACATTTATGGATGATGATGTTGGGATATATGTGACTAACTTGTAGCACATTGACACCAACATCATGTGATTGACTGTTCTGAACAACCGGGTGAACGATTGTTCTGAACAATCAACTGAACGATTATTCTGAACGACTATTCTTAATGACCGATTGAACGATTGTTCTGACCGACCGACTGAACGAGTTCCTGAATGACCGAGAGAATGGGCCGAATGAGTTCCTAAATGATTGGGTGAACGAGTTCCTTAATAGAGGTTCGGGCAAGGCTACATGATGCAGACCGAGTTACCTGTTTCAATAGATATTGTGAGAAGGAAGTTGGGGTTCCTCTTCAAAGACTATAATTGTATTTTATGAAAGATTAATTTTATCATTGTGGGCAGACTCATATCTAGGGAGTTTCCCCTCTCATTAAATTGTATCCATTGTGCATATGTGTAAAATGATAATGATGATGAAAGAAGATTAATTGAATGTTTCCATTGTGTTATGAATGTAAATACTTAGAAATTGAAAAATAAATTAATTATAGAATGTTAGACGTAGTCCACACTTGAAAGTATTGTTGAAAAGAAATCAAGTGGTGGTGCCACACTGTTGTGGGATAAACTCCCTAGGGTCTTGGGTGAATACCCTAGCAGACTGAAGATTATCTATGCAAAGAAACACACATTCCATGCAATCATAGTGCAACTATAAGCAAACTCTACGATAGGGGGCGTACCTGAGGTCCTACGTTTGAGAAGAGCCTCCCAGGGTCCAAACCCTTCTTGGAGTTCCTTTGCTCCTTTGACCTACAAAACAAACAATTCAAGAAAGTGCAGTAGTATATGGACTAAACGTCATAAAGAAACCATCTTCATATTATAAGGAAAGGTAGTTAGTTATGCAATTAAACAACCAATCACATATGAATCATAACATGAATATCATAACATGAAGAAGATTTATATCATGAACAAAGACAGTACAGAAAAGGAACAATTTCACCTGAGTCATCCTTTCACAGGCTCTAAGCGGAACCGTCTCCTAGATTTGTCTAGTCTCAAGCCTTTAACAAACTCCTTCCATGACTTACTCCATGATCTCTCAAGTAGTATGAAATCACCAACACACACAAGGAAACAAGGGTTTCTTGTAGAATGGGGGAAGTGCAAAAGGCACAAGGATCTTTAGACCTGGTTAGGGAAATCTCAGCATAGCAATCTTTCTCTCTCTTCTCTCCTCCCTTTGGCCTTCCCATAGAAGCCTTTTTATACTTCTCCCAAAGTAGTTTTTTAGTTGGGAATTCGTTGGGAACAGTTGGGCCACGGGCAGTAACAGGTGATCAACAGGTAAAAATCGTGATCTCCACCCGAAATTAAGGAGATTTATTTTTTTTAAGTGTTTTTATACATATATGCAGGTTGGGTATACACAGACCCACGTATACACGCGTTTAGCTCAGGGCAATGTCGCGTATAGGGAAAAAACACTGCTTTTTTAAATTTGGGACCAGGTCTCGAAGGAGGGGTTGCCCTAGGCCATGAGTACAGCTCCACAAACCTCAAGAGTGAGATTTGGAGCTATAACATGCAACCCCCTTCGTGCGGTTGAAAGACTACTGCCAAGGTAGGGGCGTGACACTCTCCCTCCTTATGACTCCCATAAGCTCTCCCTCTTGTCCCTCCTTATGACTCCCATAAGCCTTCGCTCATGTCCCTCCTTATAACCACTCCCACCAACACTTTTGGGTTCATAAATGAACCCAAAAGCCACTCCACTTTTTTTTTAAATCTTAATTATTTTTTTAATTAAACAATATAACTTTTTAATTAATAATTTATTTAATTCATATTTTTTAAAATTAATTTGTAATGATTTGATTGATTTAATTTATATATATTGAATTAATTTAATAATTATAAATTTTAATTGAAATTATATTTTTAACAAAAATTGATTAATTTAATTTAAAATTAGGATTTTAATTTAAAATGTTTAATTTTACCCATGCATGTATTTTTCGAAATTCTGACAATTTTGACACTTCAACTTTGAATAGGCATGTCTTCATTTCTATTTGGCCAAATGAGACTCAGGGCAACTCTTTGGAAGGTTAAAAACGAAGAGAGCAATTTGGGAGCATTGACTCAACCAAATCTATATATTTAATATGTCAAAAAATTACCAGAAGATGAGGCTACGAAATTGTAACAAAAAATTAATTTGGAAAATGGGTTGAAACAATTTTGCATACCAAAACTTATGTTGTTGCAAATTGGTTTAATAGAAGCCCTCTTGAGCCATAGAATACTTGACAAAGATTAACGGGAAGCACAATTTTCCTTTATTTTTTTTATTTAAATTGATTTTTAATTGGAGAGTTTGTTTTCCCATTTTTGGCGTTTGATTTTATTGTGCAAAACTAAATTATTTTATTTTGAATTTTGTGGTTTTTGCAGGAGACTTGTTGGAGAGGATGGAGCTAAGAAATCTTACAGCAATACTATTGCACTAGCAAAGGAGAAGAAGAGGATTTG
This sequence comes from Pinus taeda, assembly GCA_000404065.3. Classification (NCBI taxonomy): domain Eukaryota; kingdom Viridiplantae; phylum Streptophyta; class Pinopsida; order Pinales; family Pinaceae; genus Pinus; species Pinus taeda. The sequence continues at coordinate 37,715 of APFE031220704.1, read as the reverse complement.
TAGCTCCAAAAGGGATTTGATCCACTTCCAACAACTCTCCATTTTTTGGAGATTTTTGTAAATATTAAATATGAGTTTTGAGAATGAGAAAGGGGTTCCTCTTCTCTACATTTTGAATGTTTTGAGGCAATTTTGTGAAGGGGTTTATGTTGTATGCGAAGAGAAAATACTCAAATTTGCAGATATTAAGGGTTTTCCTTTTAGAATTAAATCTATTTAGTGAGGTTAGAGCTTGCACTTTTGTAATTATTCTCTCCGCTAATAGAGCTTATCATTTTGAAATGATGGTTGAAGATAAAGAACGAAGGGATCTAGGTTTACTAATTTGTATTTGAATACTTTTGTTTAATATGAAAATTTTATTTTTTGATAACAAATTTGTGCAAATTACTTCATGTTGTGCACTATTGTTAATATGAATGTTTGTCTTTTGGATTAGCTATCTAATTCATTAGTTTCATGAATCTGCTATAGATTTTCTTATTTTCTCAAGTGTTTAAATCAGATTTTTGAGTAATTGTTTACTCAGAAATCTGTCATCTAAAAATATTTTAATAGCCATCAAGATTAAGTGAATTATTTTCTTGTGTTAATGGTTAATAATTTTATGTTAGTATGTCTCCAAACATAACATATTTTGTAATCATAATATCAACAATCAAAACTATTTCATTAGTCAGATATTCATCATAAATGAGACATGTTAAATCCTCAATTCATTTAAATACCTTGCTCTTGGTTGGGTTAAATATACATCTTCTTGATTGAGATAGACTTAGGATTTCTTTTCTTTTGCTTGAATTTTAGAGTAGAATTGCATGTAGATTTTTTCATTGCATGGTAAAAGTCCCATGACATAGGAGAAAATTTTAGTGTGGCTTGGTCAAGTCCTCAATTCAGCTTAAATATCCGATATCTCTCTTTTTGTTTGGTAAGTAATTGAAAATCATAAGTCATCAAGGACAAAGAGGGGGTAACTAAACCTAATAGAATCAGTTGCAACTACCAAATCAAATGAATAAGGGCTTAGTTGGGGCTTTGATTGGATGGTCTCCCTTACATGTTGATGAGGTCATTTTTTGTCATCAACATTTTGGTGCTAGAAGGCAAGCCAAGACTTTTTTTCTTTTGGAGATTTTTGTGTTTTAAAGTTGATTTATTCTTAATGGCTCCTTTAAAATGACCTCTTTGGAACTTATTTACTCGACTTCCACTTGCCTCCACTCCAATAAAGGTGGTTCATCTCTTGTCAAAGGTAAAATTTAATGGTAAGAAAAATGTTTTTTCTTATGACCATATTCTTCAATCTATTCTTAAAATAATTTTGATATTGAAGGTGGTGTTATGTGCAGGATGTTTACTCTCACTTTGATAGGAAAGGCTAAAGACTGGTGTAAATCTATACCATTTTCCTCTATTCACACTTGGGACAAGTTAATAAAAAAAAAAATCTACATACTTTTCAAGATTACGACTACGAAAATGTATGGGATCAACTTTAAGAACTTCATCAATTCGAAGGTGACCTTTACATGATTTTTTGATTAGATTCAAATTAATTTACAAATTTAGGCTTCTGTGATCCATATCAATTTAGAGAAGAACCTTTGGCGAAAAATGACATAGAGATATTTTAGTCGACGCATTTCGAACCAACCAGTGTGGTTCATCGTCAGGATAAGCTGAATGAGCATAACTTGTTTTGCAATATAAATAGATAAGGCAGAATATCCCATGACCAAATTTCCAGATCAGGTAATGGCTAAAAAGATAACAGCTAGATTTGACCAAGAAACGACTAGCTAGACTATGAAGGGCATAATTGACTAAATACGCAAAATTAGTTATTAATTTCCTTATAAACCTAAATGGATAATTTTATAATTATAAATGTAAGCAAGTTAATAGATTATAATCATAAAATAATTCAAGCAATAGAAATAAGTTAATTATATTTTAAATCAATTATAAATTAAAGGGGCATTTAATTCCTTAATTTAAATTAAGTAAATACACGAATAACTTAATTAGTTATCAAATAGTTTATAAAATATTAGTTAATTGTAAAAGTTAAAAACAAATATTTATAAACTATTTGATAACTAATTAATTTATTCATGTATTTACTTAATTTAAATTAAGGAATTAAATGCCACTTTAACTTATAATTGATTTAAAATATAATTAACTTATTTCTATTACTTGAATTATTTTATGATTATAATCTATTAACTTGATTACATTTATAATTATAAAATTATCCATTTAGGTTTATAAGGAAATTAATAACTAATTTTGCTTATTTAGTCAATTATGCCCTTCATAGTCTAGCTAGCCGTTTCCTGGTCAAATCTAGTTGTTATCTTTTTAGCCGTTACCTGATCTAGAAATTTGGTCATGGGATATTCTGCCTAATCTGTTTATATTGTAGAACAAGTTCTGCTCATTCAACTTGTCCTGACGATGAACCACATTGGTTGGTTTGAAACATGTTGACTAAAATATCTCTATGTGATTTTTCGCCGAAGATTCTTCTCTAAATCAAATTAATTTGTTTTCAATTTCAATCTAAAGATTTTCTTCTACGGTTTCAGTTAATAGGATGGTTTATAAATCTAATTTCTCTTCCTTGTATTCCAAATCCATATCATAAAATTTCAATCTTTGATGAGTCTTCCTCGGATTCTATTAATATTACTGAAAATTCACTCATTGAAGATGCACATATCGATCATGATTAAATTGCATCATCCATATATGATAAATTCCTACAATTGGTGCATTCTTCCTACAATGTTGTTGAAGATCATTATATTCTCTCTCATGTTACTAATTTACAATCACACAGCTTGGAAGAATTTGACAATCAACTTCAAGAAGATACTGACAACACACTTGAATAATCAACTGCTGCTAAATCTGAAAATCGGCATGTAATAAAATCATAAAATCAACAAGTTAATCTACAACTATATTCATTGTTTATATATATATTCATTATTTATATATTCATTGTTATTCGTCTTCCTCTTTGTAATTCTCACTTATGTAATGTTATGAAACCAGCTCAAAAAAGATAGAAAAGATAGATCAACGCCTTAGAATTCAGCCTCTTCGAGGGGGCAACCTCCTTTACATTCATAAATAAAAATTCTTGAATGATACAAATGAAAAGACTCCTTTCTAATATAGGAGTCTAAGGGTCTAATAATCAGAGCCGAATAACAATATAAGTAAGGGCACAATAATAACAATAGGGGGCTTCTATGGGGTACAATAGTAACAATATGGGCACTACGTGGGTACATCAATCTAATAAGTGGTTGTACTAATAACAATAAGGGGTTACACTAGTAGTATAGGGGCCCAACATGCCCCTCTCCTTCAAAAAGCGTTGTCCTCAACGCTTGAGTAGTTCTTGATGCTTCTGTATAAAATCATTGTCCTCCCATGTCGAATATTCAGCTAGTAAGTTCTTCCACCTTATGAGATACTATGCAATTGATCGATTTCGTAGCTGTCGGGTTCTTGTTTCTGTGACTGCTCCAGGTTCCAATATGATTTTTCCTTCCTCTTCAATTTTTGGCAATATTGTTTGAATTGGGATCTTTTGCAACTTTTGAATAAGTGGCCATACTTCTTTGTCCTTCTTCCATTCATCCATTGCTTTGCTTATCCAATTTGGTTGGATAATAGAAATAGCACAAAACAATGCTTCCACATCCTCATCCTTGAAGAGTCTTCCCATTCGGTAAGGTCGCCATTTTTTAAGTGCATGTAGTATTGCCAACATTTCCTTCTCATAAATAGCTTGCTTGAGATGTAGCAGTAAAAATACCCAATCACCTACATCAAAACATTTTTCACTACGATGTTGATCTACCTGTTGTTTCGTTTGATTTTGCACCGAAGTGGTGTT
>APFE031220704.1:25653-31812 GCA_000404065.3 Pinus taeda | reverse complement strand
CACGATGACCTGTTTGGAGCAGTGAAACCCTAGAATCCAAAGCTTTGATACCAAATGTTATGAAACCAGCTCAAAAAAGATAGAAAAGATAGATCAACGCCTTATAATTCAGCCTCTTCGAGGGGGCAACCTCCTTTACAGTACATAAATTAACAATTCTTGGATGATACAAATGAAAAGACCTCCTTTCTATATATAGGAGTCTAAGGGGTCATAACGTAATCAGAGCCGACATAACAATAATAATGTAAGGGCACAATAATAACAACAGGGGGCTTCTATGGGGTACAATAGTAACAATATGGGCACTACATGGGTACATCAATCTAATAAGTGGTTGTACTAATAACAATAAGGGGTTACACTAGTAATATAGGGGCCTAACATGTAATCTACAACTATAAGAAGCATCTCGTGGAATAGCATTATCTCTGTCAACTTCTCTTAGTCCTCATTCAGTGCCATGAATACAATTTGTTGCAACTCAAACCCAATGGTTGTTTACTACAACGAAATGATCTAACTACCCCATGATGATTCTTCTCCATGGTGCTTACTACTCCTTATCGTCTCTCTTCTACACCATCAATGCATGATTCTAAGTCATCTCCTCAATATTTTTTTATATGTCTACAACCAATTTGTTGCTACAATCATATTCAAATCATAACTGCTTTTCTACAACTTCATTTCCTTGCAACAATATCTATTGCTATTACAACTACTTCTCGATCATGAACATAGTTTGTTCCTTCATCACTTCAACATATTATTTATTTTGGCAACATCCTTGTTGAGTATTTGCTTTGGTATATTCCACTTATTTTTTACTTGTTGCACATTCCATTGCACCAACAATAAAATCAATATGTAAAACATTATTGAATCAACTATTCCCATTTGCATCTGGCATTTCTCATTCTATGCCATTCTCGTTTAGACACCATCTTATATTGAAATATCACTGACTTTTGCAACCTCCTTGCTTGCAACTTTGTTATTACAATACCACTTATTGTTGTAACAATTTTTTCCACAAAATTGTCCATTGTTGCAACACCATCTCTAATCTACCCATACATTCTCTTGGGAAAGTTGTTACTCTAATACTTCTTCAGTTTGTTGCACAAACTCCTTCATGTCATTCTTTTCAATGTATACTTCTATTACAAATCATTCTTCACTCTCTTTTGGCATAATATCAACAAAATGAACTACATTAAAAAATTACTAATGCTCCATAACAAATGGAGATCATTCCCTTCATTGCTACACTCACCTTTTTCCACTTCATATGTTTGTTGTTCTCCAAACGTTTTGTCCAAATGCATGCTTTCAAATTTATGCAGCCCATTCTCACTTCCATCATTCTTGTCCACAATTGAAAGAATTTATTTTTTATTTTGCTCTCTCTACCTACTCTCTTTCTTTTCTTCATCTACTTCTCCTACACTTTCAATACAAAATAACAAGCCTCTTCTAATAAATGCATCTTCTCCACACAATCTTCTTGCTAATTGGTAACTTCAAATAATGCACAAATTTCATAATTTCTTCCTTAATCTATATTATAACATTAGCTGTCATGGACATTTCACAAATCTATTCAAGTTTTTCTCTATACCCATTAGTGTATGTTAACTAATCTTATCTTCTAGGCATGTTCAAAGCATACTCAAAATCTATAAACTTACCTCTTAACTTGGTGACCATCTCCTCCCAATTTTGGATCTTGGATTTTCATTTCTTTTCGTCCAACTTTAGATACTATAGCCAATCATATGTATAACTCCTTATTCTACCTCAAGCAATATTTACTCAAATGGGGTATTCAACTACATGGAATTCAAAATAATGTTGAGGGTCTTCAATCCACTCCAATAATTCTTCTTGATCGGCATGGCGAGAATATGCATGCAACTTCTTCATTTCGTGTTGTGCCATCTTCTACACTTCATCTAGTTCTTCTATAGGAACTTGCCTTTTCATCCTTAGTCCCTTTTAAATGAAATGATTCACTTTTCATGCTAACCCAATGATATTCAATCTTTCCTTGATCACCTTCGTCATGGCTACAAGGTCATCATCAACAATAACTTCATCATTTCTTTTGTTGTCTCTCCCTATATCAAGTGTAAAAGTTCATTTCTTCTCATCGCGTTGTCTTTTTCAGCATGTCCAATTTTAACAATACTATTTTCTTTTACCTCATGCCCCTTTTGCTGTTCATTATTTTTTCCTTTATTTGTCTTTCCCTATATCCATCATAAGGGAAAATTTATTTTAAAGTTTAGAGACCTTGGCAAATCTCATAACTCACTATATGCAAACCATAAAATGTTTCTTGATATCTTTGTAAACTTATTCAAATTTCTAATGGTTTTATATATAGTCTCTATAAAATTTTGGTGATTTTTAAGGTAAAATAATTTTATACTATAAAATTTGGGTGAATCATTTTTAGGAAAAATGGAAGTTGGTGAATTTTTTTTTTGAAAAATGATGAAAAATTAGCCCACCTAGAAATATTAACACTTAAAATTTTCCTTGTAACTTCGCATCATATTGTCTTCTTCAACATACCCAATTTTAACGATATTATTTTTTTGGCCACATACACAATGCCTCTCTTAATGTTCTATCCGCATCATTTCCCCTTTTCACAATAATAATATTTTAATTTCTTCCCAAATCTCTACACAACCCGCTACCACTCAAGCTCAACATCCTCTCACTCCTCCTCTTAAACAATTCTACTTAACAATTTATTCTTGTTTGAAAACATATGCAACATTCAAAAGTTTCCACACTCTTAGAATTCACTTAATCTAATACCCTTTCATGCACTACCAAGGGGCCTGAAATCATGCACTACCAAAGGCCCTGAAATCAAATTCAGGGAGAAAAACACACACTATACAAAAAAAAAAAACTACAAACAAACATTCCACGCAGAATCTATTGTGAAAGCAAAGATATTCAACATCAACCTATTTAAAGTACATCGAATCCATGGATAATTCTCTTTAGCTTTGTTTCATTCACAAAGCCAATCATAGTATCTTTAAATCACAGTCAAACACCAATTATAAGAGGTCCAAATCTTGGAGAGCCGAAAAAGTGCCTTGTACATCAAAATCTCAAATATTTCGACTATGAAGTGATAACTACTCAATTCCCAAGTCTTGCGGTAATTCAAACATTTATTGAATTGGTACTGATTGCACATAGTTAATAATCATCTCCTCAGCGTCCATTTACTGGGGAGTAATTCGAACATTTATTCAAACATTATAAACTGTTAATAATCATCTCCTCAAGTTACAGATACAATGCAAGTCTTATAGTTTAAAATAGGCAAGGGGAACTTTGAAAAAATAAATAGGGAGCCGTTTCTATTATTGCCCAAGTACCAGTAAGTATGGCCAAAAACATTCATAATTTAAACATAAATAAATAAAGGACTAATCTCCTCTGCTAAATGCATTCTGGATTTTCTACTGAGCTCTGTGTAAGGCTTAGGACTGGTCATAAACAGATGCACTGGTGCTTAGGTATTAAATTTGCCATACATTTTGTCTACATGGAAAATAAGAAGAAGAGTTGCATATTATTGAAAATAGAGATGAAGGGCTAAGCCTTATTGTTCTGCATCCCCAATCGTCGGTCGGAAATACCACGATGAGTAAACACAGCAACCATTATTCCTTATTGCTCATAGGTGACTGACACAAGAAGCCGTCAGTGCTACCGCTGGTGGGCTTCATCCTGGAAAATGGGGGAACACTGAAATGCCAAAGCCTCCCCGAAGATCCCACCAGATTGCTGCTGCACAGGAACTCCCCGGCATACATTTGCTCCACTCTCCTATCAACATCATGAAGGAAAATATCTGTAGATCCTTCCTTCTTCCTGTTCCTGGCCATCACGGCTGCCGTGAAAATGGCGGACATTCTCCCCGGTGCCGCGTCGAAGTAACCGCGGGGGGCGTCAATCATAATGACATCCCACTCCGTCTCGTAGATGAGCGCGGGCAAATTGGTGAGAGCGAGCTCGCATTTGGAGGACCTCAAGGCCCGGGTGGGGCTGCAGGAGGATCCATTTCTTCTGTAGTTGCGCAGCAGGGCGTCCGCCATGGACATTTTCGTTTGGTATTGGACGTGATAAGCTTCAATTCCTGGTTGGCTCTCCACGACTTCCCGTATCCAATTGGAGTCCTCTTCCAGGAAAACGGTGTTGCCGTGGGCATTGAGGGCATTCCAGAGGGGGCTGTCGTAGCCAAGGCCGAAGACGAGGAAATTGCAGGGGCTTCTCACAGAAAGTACTTCCAGGGTGAGATTGATTTCAGCTTTCTTCTGCTGGGGTAGGATCCTGCTCGTCGCGTAGTGCACAAGCGCCCTCGCAACCTCGCCCGGAAGCCACTGCTGGTCACGCTCAACCCCATGACCGGATGAAAGCGGAGAAGAAGAGGTGCAACCTGCTGAGAAGTAATCCTTGAGGCCCGACCCATCGCTCCGGCCCTGCCATATCTGTAACGAGATGAACACAACCGTGACGACTATTACTGCCACCAATGTCTTCGCAAGCCACGGATTTTCCGACAGTGGAAGCCTCTTTGAAATCTGCATTGGATCGAATCCGCTCCGCTGTACTGGTATGTATGCAGACAACTCTGTTTCATGTATGCAGAGAGGATGTAAAATGTAAATGCAACCGATGAGCACTGAACAGTTGTCAAATGTGGATGGGCGGCGGTCGTTGAAAGGTAAAGGTACCAACTCTGTAAACTAATCCAAAGTTACGACAGTCTAATCCAAAGGTTCTTAAAGAATTTAAGTCATGATTTTTTAATAATAAAGGTTACGGCAAAATCTGATCTAAGGGTGTATAAAGAATTGAACCTATGACATTTTAATAGCAGAGGTGATGATAAAGTCTAATCCAAAAGTATCTAAAGAATTGAAGCCATGATTTTTTAATAGCAAAGGCTAGGACAAAGTCTAATCCAATGGTTGTAAAGAATTGAAGTTATGATTTTTTGAAAGCAAAGGTTAGGATAAAGTCTAATCCAATTGTGCGTAAAGAGTTGAAGCTATAACTTTTCAATAGCAAAAGTTACGACTAAGTCTAATCCAAAGGTGTTTATAAAATTGAACTCAAGACTTTTCAATAGCAAAAGTGATTTGATCAACTAAATTAATCTTTGAGTTGAATTAAATATACATTTGTAATTAACATAACATAAATACTTTAATGACAACTTAATGACACTTTTGCTTCAATAGCAAGAATGTTTTAATAACACAACACCAACTAAATTAACCCTTGAGTCGAACTAAATATACATTTGTAATTAACAATATAAATATTTTGAAATTTCAATAAGAAATAATAATGTAGCATCAGAGGATTCCTCTTTTGTTCAAATGTGTTCCATTGTGGACTTTTCTTCATAATAAGGGTTACCGTTTTTACAAAACTTTAGAAAGGGTGGTGTCTTATGAACTATTTAGTCAAAACAAATCGTAATCTTTCATTATGATTGAAAAATTACATATTGTAGATGCTTTTCAGCATATGTTGTATTAGTCCTTTGCCACTGAGGGCATTTTCAAAATTGTTGTGCAGTTTATCAAAAACTTTGGGTGCATATTGCATTCATCACCATGCAGGGTGTTCAGTCACTATCTGATATAATAGTAGAATAAAAACTATATATATGTCTGTCATCTACAATAGTTCCACATACACCACACAGGGTGATGTCTTTTCTGAAGGTCTATAGTATATATACAAGAATATATAGCCTGTGTGAAAATATATACAATGTATAAGCCGTGCATATCCATCGGGTGTGTACCAAAAATAGAGCAAAAAAAAAACTGTAATTTAGGGTCTCTCTGCCCTGTGGTAATTTTGATCATTGTAAGGCTGATGATTCTATTTAATCAAAACTTGTTTGACTTAACTCTTATATTTAATTCTTAGGGAACTTCCACAATTCAATATATGAGATATTCTTTTGAAGATTATTTTGGATGAGTAAGTGATTAATCAATGACACATATTCATAAGAATTAATTGCAACTAACTAATTTTTCATAATTTTTAATAGTTCACTTAACACCCATTGCATAAAGATATGGACATTTTAGATTG
>APFE031220704.1:15653-20653 GCA_000404065.3 Pinus taeda | reverse complement strand
AAATCATAACAAATCCAAAACTAAATCCACCTCTAGGTGTACTCTTTTTCTCTTCAACACTCACTACCTAATCTGCATTTGAATAGTCCTGTAGTTGTATATCACCATTTGAGACATAATTCAAACCATAGTCAACCATACCATGTAAATATTTCAATATATGCTTTGTTGCAATCCAATGATCATGTATAAGTTCCACTTGGAACTGGCTCAACGTGTTCACTACAAATAAAATGTATGACCTGGTATTAACCAAATACATCAGTGGGCCAATCAACTTTCAGTGCATGGATGGATCTATCAAATCAAATTCAGAGTCTAGTTCAACTTTTTCAAATTTATAACCATGAGAGTCACTATTGATTTAAAATCCATCATTCCAAACTTCTGCAGGATATTGATGATATATTTTCCTTGAACAAGAAAAATTTTGTCGAGATTTTGCCACACTTCTAATCCGAAATAATATTGCATCAAACCAAAATATTCCATATCAAATTCAAAGGCAAACTCCCTCTTACTTCAAATAATGAGATGCTCCACACCTATAAAAAGTAAGTAATCAACATACAATAATGGAATCATAGGTTCATTCTCCTCAACCTTGAAGTACAAGTTTGGATCATGATCACTTTTGGAGAAACCAAATCTTGTCAAATAACTATCAATTCATGTACACTAATCTCTCGGTGCTTGCTTAAGTCCATACAAGGATTTTTTCATTCTGAAAACATGAAAATCTCTTCCATGGACCTCAAAACCTTGAGGTTGCTCTCTGTATACTTCTTCCTCAACTACGCTACCAAGAAAAGTATTATTCACATCCATTTGATGTAAATTCCAACTAATAGAAGAAGCAATGGAAATAATAGATTTAATGGTTTTGTACCTGTTAACTAGAGAAAAAGTCTCATCATAGTCTTCTCCCTCTTTCTGGGAGAACCCTCTAGTCAAAAATCTTGTGTTGTATTTGTTATTACTACCATCCACTGCATGTTTGATCTTGTATACCCATTTGGAGGACACCACTAATTTTCTTTCAGGTTTAGGTACAATCTCTCATACATCATTCTTCATAATTGATTTGTATTCTTCCAACATTGCATCCTTCCAAACTTGTTGGTTAGCTACTTCTTCAAAGGTGTAAGGTTCAACATCAATGAGATTAGGCATCAATGTTGCATAACTAGAATACCTCTTTGGTCTTTATTTTTCCCTTAAGGCGCCATGTGGTGCTGCATATCCTTCTTCTTTCTACAAGGTAGATCTCAACCAAGTTTTTATCTTCCTAAATAAAGGAATAAAAATTAGATCCACTAGCTCGTTAGGCCCTTCTATCTCATCTTGTTGATCGTTTGGATGTCCTACATTATTGGATGGACCAGTAGCTTCTCCTTGGAAGCTTCACATTCTTCACCACCATCTGAATCCATGGATGCATTTTTAGATTTCCAATAGGCAACATTTTCATTAAAGGTCACATCCTTTCTAACTTCAACCTGCTTTTGTCCAAGAGCATATATTCTATAAGACTTTGATGATTCATTATATCTAACAAATATTCATTTCTTTCCTGAAGGCTCTAGCTTCCTTTTCTAATCTTTAGGCACATGGATCTAAATAGGACAACCAAATATCCTTAAATGAACAACTTGTGGTTTTAGTCTAGTGAAGGCTTCTTCAAGAGTATTATCTTCAAATATTTGATGAGGATTTCTATTTTGAATGTAGATAACTATCGTAAATGCTTCACTCCATAGAAACATAGGCAAGTCTTGATTATGCATCATTGCATTAAAAAAATCTTCAATAGTCCTATACTTTTTTTAACAACTCCCTTTTTTGTGGATTGTAAAGGATTGTCAACTCCCTCTTAATCCCAACTTCTTTAGAAAATATAATGAGCTCTTTTGAGGTGTATTCTCCTCCATTGTTTGATCTTAGAATCTTAATTTTATTTCCCTTCAAGTTTTCCACTTCAGCCTTGAATTTTTGAAGCTTGTCAAAGACTTCATCCTTGTCTTCATGAAGTAAATCCATGTTTTCTGAGAGAAGTCATCAATAAATGTTACATAGTAGAACAAGCCTCCAAGATATTTTTACTGGCATTGGACCACATAGATCATAATGGATTAGATCCAAAACTGTCTTGGATCTACTCTCACTATTTGGAAAAGATTTCTTGACATTCTTTTTAGGTGCACACCCTTTACAAACATCTTCATGCTCCACATGTAGTTCTTGAACACCTAAAACCATTTGCTTTAAATAAGAAAAATATCTATAGTGAAGGTGAGTGTATCTTCCATGTCAAAGCTCAAACAAATCAATACAATTATGTATAAGTTCTTGAGGAGGTTGTTTCAAGAGTATATATAGTCTTCCTTCATGAATTCCAATTATTCTAGTAGAATCTATACTAGAGGTCTTTGGCCATACAAGAAATTATCCATCCACAATTTCCTCTCTATCTCCCTTATCTTCCAAACATGAAATATAAACCATTTTTTTTCAAACCTAGTGTTAGTGTCTAATAGTCCTGCTAGTCACCTGTGACTAAATGTGATCTTTCAAAGTTTTTTTTAGGGTGTTAGGTCAAATTTTTATATTTTCAAGTTAGTCCTAAAAAAAAAAATTCGGTCACTGGTTGGTGTTGGTCTAGGTCATCACTACTCCCTTGGTTTGCAAAGTCACCACCCTTAGCATTGTCAGATCATTCCTTTTTGAAAGAGTGTCATGGTCATCATGGTCATAATTCATCTCATAAGTCCATGATGCGTCGCCACAAGGTGATAGGGTTAATTTCCTGAACTTTGGTCATGTCACCATCAAAATCATTTTATAAAGGAGTAGCGAAAGTCAAGTTGTCAATAAAAGGTTTTAAAGCATGTTTTTTTATCTCATTCATAATGTAATAATTTCATAAAGTTATGAAACTATATTGTAAAGACACATCAAAGTTAGGTTATGAAAAATGATGGTGGGCCCACTACCATATGTAAGAAAAAATTGATTTCCAAAGGCTATAAAGGAGTCAAACCCACTCTCCATTTTCTCATTCCAACCTCATAAGACATCACTCCACTAGAAAAGTGCATTCCAACCCTCATAAGATCGAATTCTTGCTTCTAGAGTATCATTCTTTCTCCCTCGCTACATTTTTGGCATCCTTTCCATGCTTTTGAAAAGGGAGAAAAATAACTCATTATGGAGGTTTTATTAATCAATTTACAGGTCCAACACATCATGAGAAAGTAAGTGAACTTCATTTACTCCTCCTTCATCCTTCCTTTCATCAGTTTGCTCAGCAAGAGCCAGTGAATCACCCTCTCCTAGGGTTTTGTTGCTTTTTTTGTCTCCTAGTCATTTTACTTCATTTTTATTGTAAAAACATACTCTTTATGCTCACAAACCCTCACCTATACTCCATATACCTCCCATAACCTTTTCCCATTCTTATTCCCCTCATTTTCCTCACTTTCCCATAAACCCTAACATATTGCTATACTTTTGACACTTTCCTAGGCTAGGGTTGTGTTTTTCACTTTCCTACCCCTTCCCCTCACTCATTCCTAGGAATTCCATTTCCTTGCACTCCCTAACACCTATAAATACTTCCAAAAATTTCCCCAAGAATTTAGAAATCCCCTAACCCCTTCATTCCCCTCCATCTACAAGACTGTCTAAAATCCCCTGTTTTACCAAAACTAAACCCTAATTCTTCCTCCTAGTGAGCTATGGTTTCACCTTGGAAGAAGAGACCAGACACAATGACAAGAAGAAGTAAATAATGGAGGAAATGTCTTAAGATTTGAGCCATCTAACATCAAAGAGATCAGTGCCTCACAAACTCATAAAGAGGTCATTTGTGACACACAGGGATAGTTTTTCTTCAAAGTATGTTTTTGACCAAATGGAGATGTACTTGACAAAAGTAATAGAGTTTTTTTATCAATAATAGACTAAGGGAAAAAAATCTTCTTCGTGTTTTACACAAGTATCATATATTGGTAGACATGCAACTTTCCTGGAGGTCTATGTCAGAAAATAAAAAAATTTCAAGTTAATTTCTTGTTTTAGTCATGATTTTGTGGCATGAATTCTGAGAAAATGAAAATGAATTTCTAGAAAATGAGATATTTTGTTCTTCAAAACATCCTTATCTACAAAAATCTCTCTCAGTTTTCCAAAACTCCTTATGGTTAGAGAGATATCTCTCCATCTTTGATCCCTATTTTTGCAGAAAACCCGAAAATTTTGACAGACTGCTATAAGACCAGCACATTGGCGTTACACTTTTTCCTCGGTGCTACTTTTGCAAAAAAATAACCACCATTGGATAGATAATGTCCTAAGAATATCATCTATCCAAATTTTCAGACTTTTCAGCGAGCAGATTGAGAGAAAATGTCAAAAAAGGGGTCAAAAATTAACTTTCTGCCACTGTTTTGAAATAGGTGTTGCGCATATCAGAGTAGTCTTGGGAAAATAAATGTTTATACCTTATGGAGTGTCCAAATAACTTTTTTTATGATTCAAAAGACAATTAGAGAGCTAGATATTTCCAATGAGTTGTCAAGCTCATAATTTCAAGCACAGGAAGGCCTCCAAAGATTTCCTACAAGCCATGCCTCTTCTTGATCCATATCTTATAAAATCATTGGAGCCTTCTATGATTTTATGAATGATATACATATCTCATTTCTTCAGTGGTTTTCCTTAAATTTTATAAGAAGAAGTATTTTCATAAAGCTCTGTTTTTATGGGAATATCATTTTGTGAAATTTTCCTTCTTACTTAATGAATTCATGGTGCACATGCTCATTAAGACCTTTTTCTTCTTTCAAACACTACACTACACTGAACAACCCTAAAACCATCATAAAAGAATTTATACCTTGCTTAGGGAAAATTTTAAGAACCCCCCCTAAATTTATAAATATAATAAATAGGCGAATCTCCATGGTATATAGGAAAAATGGAAGGCGATTTTATCAATA
>APFE031220704.1:0-11727 GCA_000404065.3 Pinus taeda | reverse complement strand
TTTGATCCTTTGACCTAGCTATCTAGTTTTCATCCCTTATCCAACATCAAAAATTAAAACTTTCAAAACCCTACCTGAGCCTACCATATCTAGTCTAAAATATTTTCCCATTCTAGTCATCATTGGCTGTGAATTCATAGAGAGATCCCTATCTGGTTTAGCAGGGCTAGCTGCTGAACTGTAAGTGGTTTGAGGTTACCTCCTTCAATTTCCATTCTCAGCCTTGTAATATTGTGGAGGATAACACCTAGCACATATAACATGTTGCTTATATGGATGTTTTCACCTAATTCTAGCTCAATAGAAGTCTTCCCAATGATTTTAATTGTATAGCTATTGTTGCCTCCAAGCTCTACATTTTGAGATAGTTTTATTTCCACAAATTTGTGAGGTTTTCACAACCTCACATCATGTGCCTTGAGGAACCACTATCTACTAGTCACAAATCACTGTTATCTGCAACACAACCTATAAGAGCTAAAACGTAAAAGAAATAGTTGTCACTCGATTCTTCCTTCTTGGGTCTCTTTGGAAGTTCTTCAAAATATGTTGTGGTGGCATGGTACTTTTTCTTTCTCTTTATATGATTCGATCTTTTAGGAAAATTCGTGTCTATAGTAACCAAATTTGTGACATTGATAACATTGAACTTTTGATATATCTATCTTTCCTTGAGGAGCATGTCTTCTTTCAGCTATTCATCTTCCTTCATTTCTTCTTCTTCCATTTCGTCTATGAAAGCCAATCTTCTTTCTTTCTTCACTCTTCCTGAAACATGTTGCATATGCTTGAGAGTCACCTTCTTTGGATCTCTGAATCTTTCATCTTGATATGAGTCTTGATTTTTATTGAGTACACGTAGTCCATACTCAATAGTTCATCAAACTATGGAGCATATTTTATAGCACATATCCCTACTGCAAACGAATCCATGATTTAGGTAAACCATTAAGTGTTGTAGTTACTAGTTCTCTTTTTAGGAATGATTTCATCAATTACTTGAATTTGATCTCTCAATTGAGAAATCCTCATAAAATACGAGACTATAATATTATTTCTTATCATTCTAACATCACAAAGGTAATTTATTAACACGTATTGTTGATAATGTATAATCCAATTAGGGAATCATACATTTTCTTTGATGAATCAAGATTTGGAATATATGGAATCAAATGATATCTGACAAAATCAACAATGATACTTCTAGTTGCCATATCATATTTCTCAAATTTTAGTTGTTCTTCATCCTTTTCAATTTTAATGACCTTTCCTTTAACAATATCTAAAATATCATTCTTTGCAAGGAGGATATTGATCCCAGTTTTCCAAACCCTAAATTGTGTAGCTCCTTCCATTTTTTTTTCTTCCTTCATATAGGAACCCATAGCCATATACAAGAAAATAGATATATATGAGGTCTTCTATAATGCTCTTCACTTTACCAAACCTTTCCAAGAGTGATCTCAATGTCCTATTTTTCACCAAAGCTTTGATACCATGTCGAGTTTTTAAGTCCAATAAATTCAAGCAAAATATTTCTAAAATACTCATAATTACTTAAAATGATATATATCTTCTTTTAGCAATTCCAATTTTTCATTAAGCAATTCCACTTCAGGAATTCAACCATAAAACCATAAGGACAATAAAGATCACAATACACAAAGACAACACAAGATTTACCCTAGGAAAACCCACTTGGGGGAAAAACCAACAACCTTTTTCATAGAGAAATTATTCAATTCAACATTAAGAGATACATCTGATGCATCTATTCAATTATGACATTCAACAATTTATGGTTAAACATGGTCAAGAATCCCTCTGGTCACGTCAAGTCAAGTCAAACTTTTTCCCTTCAAAATTTGACCCTCCATGAAATTTATGATTTTAGAAACAATTGAAAATGAAGGGCCATCATGTCAAGGAAATCCTTATTAACATCGTTGGAATCTTGATAAACATCATTATCATTTCAAATAATCAACACAACCATAATTAACTAAGACAAACCATATCTACACTAGGTAGGCCTTATATACTCCTTCAAGGGGCTCCTCTCACAATAGTGTGTGTCTCCCATCCATGCCATATGCCATCCCTAAATCCCTCAACCAAGACAATTGGCAGAGCAATTAATATACATTCATATAAGACAAACTTTATCATCCTTATGAAGAGTATAATCCTTATCTACTCAGAACAACCTTTAAGAAAATTGTGTGTGTCGCACAACCATGCCATCCATGTGATATCCCATGCTCTAAATCCCCTCTTATATCCACTGTTAGCTATGAAGCCAAATAATCCAGAAGCTTAGCTTATGCATACCTTCTAGAAGTTGTCATCTCCAGCTGACCATGACACTGTCTATGCTGTCATTTGGGTCAATGACACATGGTGAATTTCTAAAGGCAAAAATATAGTTTCATAATCTAGGGCCTGGTGTTGAATGAACATGATGCTATAGGACCATTCTTCCTCATTCAGGTCAACAAATTAAATATAGGAAGAATATTTTTCCTATACCAGACCATTCTCCCTATTTTAGTTTAAAGTACTTGACGCAGGAAGTATTCTAGTCAATGATGCTATCTCATTAGCACTCCCTCCCAATGAGAGAGGAATTCTCAACAAGTCCAATCTTGTATTTGAAGTATACAAACCTCGCTTGAGACAAAGACTTTGTTAGAATATTAGTAATTTGCTCATGAATAGAGACATCCCTTCTTCACCATGTCACGGATGAAGTGGTACTTGATATCAATGTGCTTCAACCTATCATAGAAAAATTGATTCTTTTTTATCTTCAAACAACTTTAAATATCACAATATATTATAGTTGGCTCAAGCACATGATTAGATAGTCCCATGAGTAACTTCCAGATCCACATTGCTTCACAACTTGCCAAGCTAGCTACAATATATTTTTCCTCGGTAGTGTTGAGTGTGACAGATGTATGCTTATTTTTCATTCATGAAATGATAGCATAACCCAAACTAAATCATCCTCTGGGTGTACTCTTTTTGTCTTTAGCACTCACTACCCAATCTGCATCTGAATAGTCCTATAGTTGTATACTACTGTTTGAGACATAACTCAAACCATAGTCAACCATACCATGCAAATATCTCAATATATTCTTTGCTGCAATCCAATGATCATGTCTCAGTTCCACTCAGAACTGGCTGAACACGTTCACTGTAAATAAAATGTCTAATCCAATATTAACCAAATACATTAATGAGTCAATCAACCTTCGGTGCATGGATGGATCTACCAAATCAATTTCAGAGTCTAGTTCAACTTTCTCAAATTTGTAACCATGAGAGTTTCTATCGATTTACAGTACATCATTCTAAACTTATGCAAGATATTGATGATATATTTTCTTTTACCAGGAAATATTTCATCAAGATTTTACCACACTTCTAATCCCAAAAAGTAGTGCATCAAACCAAAATCTTTCATATAAAATTTAGAGGCCAACTCCCTCTTACTTTGAATAATAACATGCTCCACATCTATCAAAAATAAGTCATCAACGTACAATAATGGAATCGCAGGTTCATTCTCCTCAACCTTGAAGTACAAGTTTGGATCACCATCAATTTTGGAGAAAACAAGTCTTGTTAGATAACTATCAATTCATGTATACCAGGTTCTCGATGCTTGCTTAAGTGCATACAAGGATTTTTTCAATCGACAAATGTGAGACTCTTTTCCACGGACCTCAAAACTTTGAGGTTTCTCTATGTATAATTCTTCCTCAACTATGCCACCAAGAAAATTATTCTTTACATCCATTTGATGCAAATTCCAGCCCACAGAAGAAGCAATGTAAATAATAGAGTTTTGTATAGGGTAACAAGAGCAAAAGTCTCATCATAGTCTTATCCCTGTTTCTGGGAGAACCCTCTAGTAAAAAATATTGTGTTCTGTTTGTTATTACCATCCACCGCATGTTTGATCTTGTATACCCATTTGGAGGACACCACTAATTTTCTTTTGGGTCTAGGTAAAATATCCCTTACATCATTGTTCATAATTTATTAGTATTCTTCCAACATTGCATCCTTCCAAACTTGTTGGCTATCTACTTCTTCAAAGGTGGAAGGTTCAACATCAATGACATTAGTCATCAGTGTTGCATAACTAGAATACACCTTTGGTCTCTTATTTTCCCTAAACATGCCACATGGTTCTTCATGTCCTTCTGCTTCCTACAAAGTCTATCTAAGCCACATTTTCATCTTCCTAATTTCAAGAATAACAATTGCATCCACTCAATTGCTAGGCCCTTCTATCTCATATTTTTGATATTTTGGATGTTCTACATTATTGGATGGACTAGGAGCTTCTTCCTTGGGAGCTTCACATTCTTCACCACCATCTGAACCCATGGATACTTTTTTAGATTTCCAATAGGAAAAATTTTCATAAAAGGTCACATCCCTGCTAACTTCAACCTTCTTTTTTCTAGGAGCATATATTCTATAAGCCTTTGATGAATCATTGTATCTAACAAATATTCCTTTATTTCTTGAAGGATCTAGCTTCCTTCTCTAATATTTAGGCACATGGATCGAAATAGGACAACCAAATATTCTTAAATGAGAAACCTGTGGTTTCAGTCTAGTGAAGGCTTCTTCAGGTGTCTTATCTTCAAAAATTTGATGAGGATATCTATTTTGAATGTAGAAAACTATCATAAATGCTTCACTCCATAGAAACATAGGCAAGTCTTGATTGTGCATCATTGCATTAAAAAATTCTTTAATAGTTCTATATTTTCTTTTAACAACTCCATTTTTTTTGCAGATTGTAAGGGACCATAAAATCCCTCTTAATCCCAACTTCTTTGCAAAATATAAATAGATATTTTGAGGTGTATTCTCCTCCATTGTTTGATCTTAGAATTTTCATTTTATTTCCCTTCAAGCTTTCCACTTCAGCCTTAAATTTGTGAAACTTGTCAAATACTTCATCCTTGTCTTCATGAAGTAAATCCATGCTTTGCGAGAGAAGTGATCAATAAATGTTACATAGTACAACAAGCTTCCAAGAGTTTTTATTGGAATTGGAATACATACATCATAATGGATTAGATCCAAAACTTCCTTGGATCTACTTTCACTACTTGGAAAAGGTTTCTTAACATTCTATCCAAGTGCACGCCCTTTACAAATATCTTCATGCCCCACATGTAGTTATGGAACACCTGAAATCATTTGTTTTAAATCAGAAAAAGCTCTATAGTGAAGGTGAGTGTATCTTCTATGTCAAAGCTCAAACAAATTAATATCATTATGTACAAGTGCTTGAGGAGTTTGTTTCAAGATGATATATAATCTTACTTCACGAATTTGAATTATTCTAGCAGAATCTATACTAGAGGTCTTTGGCCATACAATAAATTTTCCATCCACAAATTCCTCTCTATCTCCCTTATATTCCAAATATGAAATAGAAACCAAATTCTTTTTCAAACCTAGTACATATAATATGTTTCTTATATGTACATTTTCACCTAATTCTAGCTCAATAGAAGTCTTCCCAATGCTTTTGATCAAATAGCTATTGTTGCCTCCAAGCTCTACTTTTTGAGATAGGTTAATTTCTATTAGCCTTGTGAGGTTTTCACGACCTCCCGTCATGTGCCTTGAGGCACCACTATCTACTAGTCCCAAGTCATTGTGTTGATAGTGTTGGACCCGCCAACATGTCAGGGGATCTCCTCGGTAAGAAGTCCCAATTAGACCTCAGATAGTTTGGTGTAGGAGTCCCAATATTGGTTTGTATGATAATGCCTTGACTGCGGTTTCACATAGAGGCAAGTAAGATGTCCCTGTTGGTAGCAAGGGTGTGACAACTGTGGAAAGATAAGGAAGGTGCATGAACGGTTCTAACACATAGAGAGGGGGGTGAGTTCACCCCTTGGAAACTTGTGATAGCACATGGATTTTAAGGGAGCACATTTCAATAAGATTCATACATACTTATACAAAATAGTCCATACTGTTATAGACATATTTGGGCACTGCAAGCCCAATCACATATGTCGATAAACCAAGGGCTCTTAAACCCCTAAAACTATTGTTTCACACCATAAAGAATCATGGTCAACTAATTACATCATTTCCCAGAAGTTCCACCTGAAAAACTACTCAGAACTAGCCAAAACTAAACCATATAGACTGCTCCATTCTTAGGGTGCGATGCATACTGGCTGCTACACTAGCTAGGTGTGATGCATACTGAAAGGGCCTTCTGTGGGGTGTGATGGGTGAGATTAGACAAATGGTAGAGATAGTTTGCTAAGTGGAAACCCAGAGAATATTCTAGAAACTTCTCATATGATACTTGCCTCTCTGAATTCACCTAGGGATGAGTAAGAGATCATGAAATCTCCAAGTGGAACCAAGAACTATTAGTGAAATGACACTAATCAAAAACACAGAAGTTGACTCACCCCTCTGCAAACATCTATAAATGGATCCATCATCTGAGAGATCTAGAGGCTGGAATTTTGTAATTTTAAAGGAAGTGTTGTTGGTTTCTCTTTGAGACATTGTATTGTTGGGTGATCTTACTTTTCATGAGGTGAAGAGGGATTTCATGCTGGGAGGATGATGCTGGATCAGACAACTAGGTTGTAATCCTCTCTTCTACTATAAATAAAGTTATTTGAGTTTTCCTCCATATACTTGTGTATTTGTGAATCTTGCTATTTGTGATTGCAATTGTATGGTTAATGTATTTCTGATTCTACATTGTTTATGGTATTATAGGTCTCTATGCTTTGATGGTGTTTTGTTGCTTTGCCTCTAGAGGTGTTCTCTAAAGCGGGACAAGTAAGAAAAGAGTTGCAAGCTTTATCAATTGATAGAGGAAACATGCAAGGAGCCAAGCGAAAGATTCAGGTTGGTGCTCTCTACTTCTCTCTTATCTATCATACATAAAGGAAATCACAAGTTACTTTGATTGTTTGTTTCTAAGATAGCTACCCATCTTAGTGGGACTAGCAGATCGAAAAGACACTAGTTTTCCTGGACACAAAATGGCGACTCCGTTGGGGAGCGATTAGTTAGTTTTTTGTTATTGTTGTTTGCTTTATAAACTACAGATGGAGCTTGAAGTTAAGCCAGCTAGCCTTCGAGCTGTTCTTGTTATGCAAGTGCAAAGTAGATCAACACTACTTCAGTCAATCTCTGGGTTGGTTTATGAACTGAACATCTGACTTGCAAACATCATAAGTGCCATTGTGGTAGCTTAATAACCTCATAAGATCATACCCCTATACTTTGTTTTTACTGTATATCATAACTTAGCTGAAATAACTGAACTTAGCTGCAAATTTTGAGCACAAACCAAACTCAGTTTCATTCCCTAGCTCTTCGCATTGTCTGTAACTGGCAGCCTATATACATCGCACCTCCCATGTGTTGCAGGTGAGATGAATCCCTATTTCCCTTAAGGACAGGTGCGATGATTGAATGATACTATTTTCCTCCTAATAAATTGGTCTTGTCTCCTTGTTTTCAGCTATATTTAGTAGTTTTGTTGCTTATGATCAGTATATCATTGTTTGAAGCCTTCTTCCTTTACATTATTCAACCTCCATTGATCAGGAATTGTGAATGTATTTTATGTATTTTTCATCATTTACAGTCCTCCTTTGTTAAGAGTAGCTTAATCGAATTGTTGTCTTTTGATCCAAAAGTGTCGTAACTATCGTTTTGAGCCAAGAAGAAGAGTGTCGTAAAGTCTTCCTCTTCTAGATAGTCGATTGTACTTTTGACATTGTATTTGATTTGAATTATCAATATTTGAAGTGTCGAAAGCAGTTTTCCATTCGAAATTGAAAGTTTCATCTTAGTCTTCCTTTCATTTTGAAAAGAAATCATTGAAGTGTCGCTTTGAAGAAAATAGTTTAGATCTATACTTGGTTTTCCTTTTTAGCATCCTCACATTAAGGAAACGGAAAAAAAAATACATACATGTGCATTTTCATTTAGACTACATGTGGAAAATGATTTAGGAAAAGTTCATTTAGTGTGTGCTCTCTACTCTCTGTTGAAAGAATCGTACTTTTCTTTCCTTAGTAGCTAGGATTTTCATTGCTAAAAGAAAACAAATGACTATTTATCATTTTAGATTACATATTTAGGAATTTTACATCTACATCACACGGTGAACCTTGAATGACAAACTTATAAGAAATATCAACTCTAGAATAAACCTCAATGAACATAAAAATGCTTTGGAACCTAACGCAACACATAAAGAAGTCTAGGTTAGAGACATGTTCCAGCGTCGTAAAACCTGGTAACTATCGTTTTCATTGAAGGTTGGGTGATTCCTCCTCTTTGATATGACAAGTACCAATACAAACTTGTGCTCCCTATACTGTCAAGTATATATTGGGAGACCACAATAGGATGATATCCTTTATCCTTAGGAAGTTGTGTCTGCCACCCTGTCTATCGTAATGCACTGAACACATCATTTGGGAAGATTGACTGCCATACATAAAGTCCTTGGTAATTTCTCTTTAATTTACCACCAAGGTGTATATTGCAGTTTTGTGATTGGTTTGGTAATCCCTCTTTCTAGATTTCTAGAGTAGTCACTTTGGTTCGTTTTCGACTCCCTAAAAGAAAAGGTCCATCTGAGCACTTGTCACTTCAGGCTCATTAAAAATCGAAGGCAACCAGAGTCACCTTTAGCATTTTCTCAACTCTTAAAAATTGAAAAAGCAAGTTGTGTCAAAGCATCATAAAATTTATTTAATTTGGAATAACATCCTTGTTCCTTCGTTGATCTTAGGTTGAGGTAATGGAGTCCACCAATCAAGGATTTCCCCTTGGGGGGGAATCCTAGTCCTTTCTCTTCTTGGGGAGATATTGGTGCTTGATATATGGCTACACTGTCCCTTCCAGGAATCATAATTTGCCTGCCAGTATGGATATTCTCAACCTCTGTCATTCAAAACACCGTAATTCCTCAGCAATTGAATCAAAAGCCAAATGATACTGGAGTTACTCCCTCACCTTCTACTTCGTTTGTTTCTCCCTCTCCTTCTTCCTCTTTGCTTGGTGAAACTAGTGATACTAAAAACCAAGTAATTGAGAAGAAGAAGAAAGGGAAGGAGAAGAAGAAGAAGAATTCGGTCAAGCAAGGGGGCAACCATGCATCATTCAGCTAAAATCCACACACCAAACCTTCCAAACCCAAATCTCCATGCATTATTTACAAAGGAAACCACTTTCATCGAGATTTTCCTTGCATTCCACGGATCTTGAGAGACTAGTCTCCCTGCTTGCACCATTTGGTGTCATCAACCTTCGTCGATCATGTTGAGAACACACCTTGAGTAGTGAAAATGAAGTCAATGGACAAAAAGGAGGATTCAGATTTCCTTGTATGTTGTGTGAAGACGATCATGCGCTTCACCATTCTCCTTTTTTGGATGAAGCTAAAAGTGTCTTGGATAGCCGTCCTGATTCACTGTAACGACTTTTTCTTGGATACAAGAAACTCTTGCCAAGTTCATCACTAGTTGAAAATCCCACTGACATACCTCAATTGTCGGTCGAAACGCCTATCATTGAAATTGAACCTTCTGAGTCCATACTAGATCAAAGTCAATAGGTCGAGATGGCAGCTGACCCAGTCTTGCCTTCAGAAGGTCCAACTTTAGATGATACAGTTTCCCTGCCTGTTCCCTTACGATGGGAGGGAAGTTCCCCATTTCAAGAGATTCATCCAACCATTTATGGGGTACCCTCTTCAAGCAATCTAGTCGTTTCCTTCGATTGGAATCTACTAGCGGGACCCCGCCTTCCATCCAATGTACCATTCCGAATCATAGTACAAGTTTACAAAATGATCATGTCTAGCACTATCATAGATGAAGGGGATTTCATGAGTATCCTTTCCTCAACTTCTTGGAAAGTGCTTGGTTTTCCATCACTTCTGCCTAAGAACTAAAATTTGTCAGGCTTCAAAAAAGGAACCAGTCGACCATTAGGGATCCTTCCAAATTTGCCTATAACTTTGAGAAGGAAAACCGTTCACTTGAACATGGTGGTAGTCCAAGGGTCACTAGATTACAATCTACTCCTTGGGTGTGACTATGTTTACAGCATGGGAGCTATTTTTTCCACACTCTTTTGGGTAATGTGTTTCCTGCATGAAGGCAGAATGGTGCAACTTGTCGGCCATCTTACATTTCCCGATTCAAACAAGGCTAAGAGTCAAACGCCATCCCTAAATGGTCTCTTTGCATCACGAATGTCTCTTCAACCTCCATTTCATCCACCTAATTACCGTGAGTAATTTGGTGAATGCAACAAAGCTCAGGGGGCATGCACCGTGGTTTGCTTCAGCAGGCGAACCCAGCTGAAAAAAAAAAAAAAAAAATTCCTTGTAGGTTATATGACCGGTCTGAAATGCCATCTCCATGTAGGATATGGGATTAGTCTAAAACATTTATCTCCTTGCACGTTATGTTATTGGAAGCTCACACCATTCACCTTTGTCTATTTTGATGGATAGAGCCAAGAAAGTGTTTTGTTTGCTCCGTAGACGGAACAATCATGCTTAAATGCAGGAGCTTCCATAAGGTAACTTGGAAATTCTTGTTTTCTCAACACTTGGGGGCATGCAAACCTTTTTTATGAAAGTAACAAATGACCAGTTTAACTTTAACCTCGTAGTGTTTTAGCCTAACTTTTAGTTCAACTGCTTAGGTTAGGTGAATGGTCTGATGCACCATTCACCTTTGTCGATGGCATGTAGGCAAAGCAAAGGAAATGTTTTATCTAGGCGAAAGGAAAAACTATCCTACCTAACATCAGTAGTTCATTAACTCTTAGTGTAGTTAGTTCTATAGTTTCGTCGTTTCCAACCTGCATACAAAAGGCAATGAAAAAAGTTTCGCATGGGGCAAGCTCACTATAAAATGAACCTACTAATAAGAGACATCTTTAAAGATGACTGCGATGAGTAATGTTTCCGCAGGGTTCAAGCTCATTAAAAAATAGATCCGCCACTGAGGATAGTTTCCTCCAACTGAAGCTCATTAAAAAATGAATCGACCCTCGATAAATAATCTTTGTGATTGCCTTGCTATCAACCTTTTGAGCCTTGGTTGTGTTCTTACCATCACCTCCATTCTTTTGGCTGATCATACACTTCCACTTGATTGTTTACTCTTTTGAGGAATAGGTGTGATGAGTGATTCTATTAGCCACTCTCTTTACACTGCTATGTTTGAGAAGTTCCAAACTTACCTGGAACCAGTTGCTACCCAAAAACATCACTCATTCCTCAAAAACGAGTCTCATTTAAGCTATTTTTAGACTTGTAAAATAGGAAAAGATTGCCGAGCTACTAGCTTTTCCAGCTCATTAAAGTAAGGGGAAGTCCCATCCCTCCTCTACATTTTAATATTTTTGGACCTAAGGGACCACTCCACAAAAAGATCGAGCGCTTGTCTTATTCGGCTCCTTTCCGTCCATTTTCAAACTCTCTAAACATGAAAAGGACTAAGTTATCTTTGTCATTAAACTCGTTAAAATAATATCGACAAACTTGTCCATCCAGACAAGAGCGAGTTTCACTGTCGCTAGGCTCACTAAAACATAGCAACAGGTTTGCCTGAAGGGAAAATTATAGAACAAGCATATGTTATCCTCCTCAAGCTTGAAACAAATAAA
>APFE031220698.1:0-17949 GCA_000404065.3 Pinus taeda | reverse complement strand
GATATTAGCCACCATCCATCACATCATATTTAAGAGAAAATTCTAAGGTTCAAGTAGTGGAACATCACATCGAGCATCAACAACAAGTTCTCCAACTCTTAAAGGATCACCTGGTGTTGGCACAAAATAGAATGAAACAACAAGCAGATCAACATCGTAGTGAAAGAAGTTTTGATGTAGGTGATTGGGTATTCCTACGGCTACAACCATATAAACAAATGTCCCTCAAGCAAGCTAAGAAGGATAACAAATTTTCACCAAAGTATTATGGTCCGTACAAGGTGTTGCAAAAGATTGGTACTATGGCATACAAATTGGAGCTTCCTGCAACTTCTCAACTGCACCTAGTTTTCCATGTTTCATGTTTAAAGAAGGTTATAGGTGACAAGTTCCCAGTTCAAACAATATTACCAGAACTTGATGAGGAAGGAAAAATTATATTAGAACCAGAAGAAGACATAGAAACAAGAACTCGACAACTACAAAATCGATCCATTTCGGAGTATCTCATCAAGTCGAAATACTTATCCACCAAAGATTCCACATGGGAGGATGGGAATTTTATACAGAAGCATCCAGAACTACTCAAGCGTTGAGGACAACACTTTTTGAAGGAAAGGGGCATGTTAGGTCCCTATAATACTAGTGATGCCCCCATTAATATTGTAGTTGTATCCCTTATTAATATTGTTTTGTCCCTATTGTCACCATATTGTTATTACCGTGCCCCATATAATCTCTCTATTGTTATTTTTGTGCCTTTATATTATTATTGTTAGGTTGGCTTGGTTATATTCTGACCCCTTAGACTCCTATATATAGAAAGGAGGTTTTGTCATTTGAATCATCCAAGAATTATTCATTTATGTAATGTAAAGGAGGTTGCCCCCTCAAAGAGGCTGAATTCTAATGCGTTCAACTATCTTTTCTATCTTTTTGTGAGCTATTTTCATAACAACAAGTAATCCAAAAGAAGTATGATAATAAGGCATAACAAATTAAAGAGACAGAGAAAGAGAGAGATAGAGATAAAGAGAGAGATAGTAGTAAATTAAGTAAGTCAAGCAAGGATGCTACTTCCCTTCTAGAGTCCCTAGCTAACCTATAGCCTCCTATCGTATCTAAACTATTTCCACTCCCAACATATCCATCATGTGTCACAATATACTATGGCATCAACTATATCGATCTAACCACTTATAAAACTAATATGGCATAAGCATCAACTATATCGACCTAACCTCCCCAACAGGAAAATGGAAGTATCATCAAACATCTAGGGAATTTCGTCCATCATTCCCCTCCCACGATTCTAGGCTTGGAGGTCACATGGTGGGAAATTCCTCCACCCCTCCTCAAAGAACTACAGGCAACACCTTAATATGGACCACAGTACGGTATTGGTTGGATACTTGTCATTGAATCATCTAGTCGGGTAGTCATGTCACCTGCAATATACACTTTACCCATGTCATAATATTGCATATCAAGAAGATACTAGATGTAATATAATAATGTAAATCATACCATTCCTCATTGGATGTCTCAGAACCCCTAGTCACTAGCATGGATCTTGGCTATCATATAGTTCTTTGCAATATATCAATTACTTCACATCCATGCATATACATAAAAACAAAATATATATAGAAAGGTGGTCATGTTATTAAGTCTGGTATCCACATACCCAATATTTTTTAATTAATAACTTCACGCTCTAAGTAAATTTTACAACAGATAAATCATAACTTCAATAATTCATTCACTATAAAAATCATATCCAAATAAGCCATAAATCGCGTAAGTCATATATTAGATAAGTCATACATCAAATACTTTAATCAACATAAAATAATCCATCAATTATTTCATATAATTAAGTTCATTTGTCTAACTTAAATTTATTAATATTACATAGCATTCATAAATTAAACAACATGAAAATACAAATAGGACCTCAGCATAGGTAGCTATTTAGGTCAAAATGGGCATCACAAATGGTCAAAAAGTGAGGGGTAGTCGTGATGTATAGTCTTTGCATCCTCCCATGTAGCATATCCTAGGCTATACTTGTCCCACTGGAGCTTCACCTAGTCCACCATGTGATGTCTATGTTGTCAAACCCTATGGTACAATATGTAATGGTTTGACCATTATGGTTCCGATGTCCGAGACCTTCAGTTCTCAACAACCGAGTTTGTGAGATTCATTAGAAACAAAATGTCATAGAACAAATACATGGGAAACATCATGAGTTTTATGCAAGTGGGTGGTAGTACAATATGATAGGCAATTGGTCTAATTTCCTTTTTAATTCCAAAAGTTCCTATAAATCAAGGAGACATTTTCGTCCCTTTTCCAAAACCAAATAGTTTTTTTTTTGGTCCAATACAATTAAAGACATGGTCTCCCACTTCATAAGTTTTATTATTGTTATGTACATTGACATAATTATTTTTCCTATCTTTTACTTCCTTTAACCTTTGTTAAGTTTGTCTTCTTTGTTCCTCAATTTTTTAAACCAATTCCAACTTGAATATTACTCTTCCCTCTAAATTTTTCCAACTCAATGGAGTCCTGTATGACCTCCCATATAGAGATTTATAAGGAGTCATATTGATTGAATTGTTGTAATTTTTATTATAGGAAAACTCTACCAATGGTAAGTACCTTTCCTGTGGAGTATTATTATCCATGGTGCATATTCTAATCATATCTTGCATAAATTGATTTACTCTTTTATTTTACCCATATGTTCCCACATGAAATTCTTTGGTTTAACTGAGTCCCTATTGCTAACTACAAATTTATCCAAAATCTAGATGTAAATCGAGTGTGTCTATCAAAAATTATTTTTGTGGGTAACCCGTGTAGTTGGATAACTTCTCTTATAAAAACTTGTTCCACATTAGTAACATCATAGGTTTCTGTCACTCGAATGAAATGGGAAGATTTATTCGATTTATCAATGATAACCAATATGGCATTTTGCCTTAGTGAATTGAGTGGAAAACCCACAATTAAATCCATAGAAATGACCTCACATTTAAAGATACCAATGTCATGTGGTTGTAAGAGTCCTACTAGGTGGTGATGATTACCCTTCTCTTATTGACATTCAAGACACTAGTCAACAAACTAGACTACATTGCGCTTCATTCCTACCTAAAAGAAGAGTTACTTCATCTATGGATACATCTTCTTCATGCCAAGATGTGCACATTAGAGTTCTCTATGAGACTCTTGAAGGATGGTTATTTATATATCCCCTTCCTTAAGTATGTACATTCTCCCTTAAAATCTCAATTGTCCACCTGGTTTAAGGAAATATCCCTCGAACTTTGATTTTGTTTTCTTACCACTCTAGAGCACTGATGCAATCTTCAAGTACTTATTATCTTCAAAGAGTTTCTCCAACACGCACTCCCTCAAAAGGACCCTTAAGGATACTAGGAAAAGGTACATGGCCTATTGCTTAGTACACCGGCCGTCACACTCTCGTTTCCCTTGATGTACAAAATCCCAAAATCATACTCACTCTTGAATTCACTCCACCACCTCTGCCTAGCATTTATATCCGTTTGAGTGAAGATGTGCTTCAAGCTCTCGTGATTAGTTATTAAATCAAAGCCTCTCCCCACGAGGTAATGTCTCCATAGTTTCAACATTAGCATCAGTACTGTTAATTCTAAGCCATGGGTAGCATACAACCCTTCATGTTTCTTCAATTTCTTGGATGCATAAGTTATTAATCCACCTTGCATCAACATTGCTCCCAATCCTTGATTCGAAACATATATGCAAAGAGTGAAGTCCTTCTCCATGTTAAGCACTCGAAGGATTGGTGCACTGGTTAGTAATCTCTTTAATTTGGTGAATGTAATGCTACACTCATCTATCCGTTTTTACCTAACCCATTTATGCTATAATGAGATGAGGGGTTTCACAATCTCCGAGAACCCTTCCATGAATACTCAATAGTAACCCACTAGCCACATAAAATAAATTCTTAAAAGCTGTTTTTTTACGGAAGACATTCCCATGATTCCCTTATTTCTGTGGGGTACCTGCTAAAAGTTCCTTTACGAAAAGGAATGCCCATTTTCTTTGAGAAATGTCCCATAATTTATTTTCCCATATATCCTTCAAAAGTGTACAACAGGAAATGTCCAAGATGGAGTTTTTTCTAACCAAGAGCATGTGTAGGGAGCATGCTTCCCTACCCTTGGGAATGTGTCACCAAGTAACATTGGCTTTTGTACAGACAAGTACAAAAGGTAAAACCAACTCGATATCGAAGGCATATTTTGCACCCAAAGGAAATGACTAGTGAATTAAAATATTTGAAAAACAAATAAATACTCCAAGAGTAATTTGGATGTTAACATTACCCTATTATGACTTAAAGGTAAGAAAGTATCTTGTAATGTTTGACTTGAAAAAGAAATAGAAAAAGACAACACACACGTGGAATATTTTCCATAAAACACTATAGCTATATAAAAATCTCTAATTGACCAATTCTCAAAACCATTGAAGATAACATAAGATACTTATTAATGTATGATAAATGACCACAAAAGACTAGATAAATAATATTGTGAACATAAAAGAAGCTAACTAAATCTTGGAAATAAATGGACAGTAATACGGAAACACACATACATTATATCTAGATAAATAATATTGTGAACATAAAAGAAGCTAAATAAATCTTGGAAATAAATGGACAATAATACGGAAAACACATACATTATATCGTATATGTATGTATATACACAAAAACATAAATAGAGAGAGAGAAAAATATTTTAATAAATGTCCATGTCATAAATAATTTGTGGGATGAAATTAGTACAACTTGAGGGGACTTATGTTAGCCTATTAAAATAAATTATTATGCCCTATTAAAATAAATTATTAGGGAATGGGAAATGAAATGAAAATGGAATTACATGATTATAAAATTTATACAGAAATATGTTGCCTCTAATATGGGGATAATGATTTAATGAAAAATTTAGTTGGCTAACCCCCGTGGGGTTTTGATGGGGCTAATCTGGGGCTAATGAACCACTTAAATGAATAACCACCATGGGGTCTTAAGGGGAAAATCCTGGGGGAATGAACTATTTAATTAGATAGGCCCATGGTGGTTTAGGTGGGGAAGCTTGGTTCACAAAATCTTGTCTTTATGGCTCATCATTTTTATTACCCTCAACTGATATATTAGAATTTAATAAAAAATCATTTTAGTCAATTAATGATTCCCATATAAAAAAAATGAATTTAATATGAATCATCTTAATGCTTCCAATATTTTTTATATGAGTAAAATTATTATGCCTCCTCATTTCTCAATAATGTTCAAGATCTAGAAATCAACTAAGTGGAAAAGTTTAGCAAAAAAAGTGTGGAAAAAAAGGAAATTACATTAGACAAAAAATGCTAATGTGATTTCAAGAACAATTTGTAGCATGAAGTTGTTATGGGAAAACATCCTATTGGAAATGTTAAAATGAATTCAGTAGAATAAGAAGTTGGCATTAACATACTTGGATAATTTCCAATCAAAAATAAACACAATAGACCCAAGTTCTATATTCACCACATGGACCACCTTTGTAATGATAACATGGGTGCCTAACAAACAAAGGCACTTTTGAGCCCTAAGATTTAGGAATTAAAAATAAAAATTTATTTCGAATGGAAAAGTTAAATATTGTTCATGGTTTTTCTTTCAAGTAGATTATTATGTTCAACAAAAAAAAAACTTTATGCATATGTTTTTCCTAATAATCATTAAAAACACATTAAAATTTCCTCCTTGAAACCTACCACTTAAACTTGATCCCTAACCAACTCTCTAACTAACATTTAACAACGTATCTATTTGTGAATACTTTTCCTTTTCTTTTCTTTTCTTTTTGTGGGGAGATACAGACCCCATGCCACACTACCATGATACAGATTGTAGTTTTCTTTGTAGGGAATATAAACCACACACCACAATAACATGGAACAGATTACATCACCAACAAAAAAACAAAAATTTTTATGAGATCCCAACTTCAGGAAAGCCCCATTCAAATCACTGCTCTTTAGGTTTGATCAGGCACCCGTCTTACATATAGAGTTTCTTCCCTGTGACATTGATTATTAGGAGAACTAGACTTCCTAGCTCTTATGTTCCCCCTAGGGTCATACAAATAGGCTGCCTCCACCCTTATTATTCCAATGAAAACAACATATTCCATTGCATTGATTCTTTCACTATGATTAATAACTCCATTGTCGTACCTACCTCTTGATTTTCTCTCTCAAACTCAATAGCCAACTCCAAGATTTCTTGACATCATCGTTTTTTTATTATGCCCAATTTTAGATTTCAATCCTTCATGAGGATTGAGCATAGGTATCTCCCAAAGAATCTGTGACTTTTTCCAGTTCACCTTACACATGTCAAGGATAAAACATGTACTACTACTTACCACTCACTATAAATTTAACCACGTGAATATAGTTAAAAGAAACTATTCAACATAGTTAGAGTAAGAGATAGCCTTGGCAAGAAACTAAGAACTGACTAGAATAAGGCTAGAGTCCCTACCTATGATAACATATGAAATCAAATACCATTTCACATTACAATATAAACACACATAAAATGTTGATAATTGATCTTGATATATGTTAAGAAAATACTATTATGTTTAGTTTCAAATTTTTTCGGGGCAAAGAAAAAGGGTGCACTACTTCACAAAAGGAAATAAACACATGTGAATTGATTTGTATTGAATTTTTTGTCAACACTTAACCTCAAATAGTATTAACACACATATATGAAATATATGGCAATTCTTGAAGAGAACATGGGTTAGGCTTGGGTCCTCAATAGGGTTACATGGACCCCAACAACACCATCAAAAGAAGTATGCACAACGTATTGACATAAGTTTGTCCAGTATTGAACTACAATACAAAAGTAATCAAAAACAAAATCTCACTATTTGATTATGTATTATTTAGTCCATAAATAACTAACTACACTCACATGTATCTAGTGCATAGTTCTGAACTACAACACATAATTGATCACATTAACCCGATCCAAAACATCACCTACACAATTTAAGAAAATGCAATTTATCCTAAAAAATAGGATCTTAAACAAATTTTAATTATTAAATTATCTACTATCCATTCCACCAGATCTAGTGAACAATTTTGCATTAAACCAAAATTCTAGTCCCTAATTTTTCTTCAAAATAATTTAGAAAACCAAAACAAAAATAACTTTCTTCACCTCAGTGTAGCTTCTCATTCTAGTAAAAGGAATTCATAATGAAATCCTCCTTGAAAATGCATTGTTGCACTAGAGCTTCTCGAAGCATCTCATCCACATAATACTATTGAGTGTCTATGAGAAAATTCCCCTCAAGATTGAAAGAGAATTCATCCGGCACAAGAACACAAAAACCCAAGTTGTTGCATAGAAATATATCCCTCCTAATACTAAACACCTCTTGTTTTTTAAAATTTTGCTATGAATCATATTCTAAAGCATGATGATGGCTAAAAGATAATGGCTTAGATTATATGATATTGCAAAAGGTGTGGATAAAGGGACCTAGAGAATTGAAACAAGGTTGCTATGTTCTCCAAATGTCAAAGAAGTACAACAAGGAGGGGGGAATATATGTATTGAATCTCTTAAATGTTAAAATTAATATCGATATTACTAGTATACCTATAGGTTTCAAACCTTGTACCTTCGAAAACAAATTTCTTAAATCCAGAAGTAGAAAACAAGGAAGAGAGACCCCCAATCAATGAGGTTGTCTAGACTCTGTGTAAATAATCTAAGAAATTGTTGGGTGGACTCATGATGTTGTTGGGGTAGTGGTGAAGAAAGTGGCTATTGAAGTCACCATTACTCACACTCAAAGAGACCCATATGCAAGTGAAAATGACCCAGAAAGAGAGAATTTTGTTTTCCAACAAACAAAAAATCTTATTATTCTCAACTTGAAACCCATTCAAACCATTCGAAGAAGTCATAATTTTTTTATATATTTCATCATTGAAAAGAAATGTGCAACATTTTAGGATTCTTATAAGAAAAACCTTACTAACTCTAAGCTTCTCAGAGTACTACAATTTCTTTTGCAATTTAGCAACAAAATGACTGAATAACTCCAAGTATTTTGTATATAGTCTCCCTAGAACATGACTTGGAAATCCATTGTTCCTTAAAAATGATACATTTTCTAATAGAAATTCATTTTCATTCAGATATATTTTCCCATGAGGAAAAACTTTATGGATATAGAAGTCTTTACCCCTATATTTTCAAAGAATCGATCAAACTCATTGATCGAATTCTAAAGTAGATATCTTTCAAGGGATTCCCTTAGATGATTTTTTTTACGTTGACTTTGGACACTAATTATTGTGTAATAAAAGGTGCATAGAGGCTTATATGCTTGACATCTGCAAAAGAAAGAGACCTTGTGTAGCGGAGGTAGTTTTGCAACACTTTCCAAACTTCATGTTCTATTTTTTTCAAGACATTGACCTAGGACTTTCTCCCATCTTTCCCAAACTATTAGGCACTGCAAATAAAAATTGCAAGCATAACTACTAACATTTTTAGCGTCAAATTACATATATTTTTCAATATTGGGAATTGCATCGTGCAAAGATTCCTTAGTTTTGAAATTTGTAGGATTGCTTCATGTCTATTCTATGACGATGTACAAGGATTCGATGCTTAGAATAAATCAAGATTTAGTATGTCAAATTTGTGTATATTATACAACAATGGCCATAAATCTAGTTGGGGAAAGAAACGAGAAAGAGAATGGTTTTATGAAGTAGGAAATAGGAATTGATGTTATTGATAATGTAGTAGATGATTTCAGAGATGGATTAGGTTTATTTTGTATGAAAGAGAAAACTATGGAGGAGAGAAGGAATGAAACCTTTGATTATGTTGTATGGTGTTGTCATTGATGTCAACCCATGGAGTTGACTGGTTTTGACTTTGACTAAAAACTGTAGTCACTGATGTCAAATGGTTAATGAATGCTTCTTAATAATTGTCTGATTACATCAACTATGCAGCTCCACTATTGGATGGTTCAAAATCCAAGTCTTGGGGTTTGGGTTCCCTGAACTAAGGATGTACCCAGACATTGTCAAGGGTTTTTGAAGTGTCAAAATATTTAGTTTGACATCGAGATTCACGTTATTGGATTCTTCTTGTTGAGATATTTCCAATGGTATGTGGTACGCCACATAAGTCCTCTTAGTTTAAGAGATATTCCCATTTGAATTTAGGCACCCGAGTTCTTTGGCTAAAACCGCAATGGCTGGTGACTTGTCATATTTTCATTGATTGTGGGCATCCTAAATTTAGCATGAGGGTTCCTTATCGTATTTTATGGAGGGAACATGTTAGGAGGAACATTAAAGATTACATGTACCCATGAAGACATCCACATCCTATTGAAAAGCCTAAAACCTTACACCAAAAGGGAAGCATTACTTCCAACTAGGGGCTAATAGAATTAATAAACCATGATTGTGTAAATAATGAACCATTAAAATAGTTTAAACTTTCTCCAATGAATAGTTTTAGAAAAAAACTTAATAAGACTAATAACAAAATATAAAAGAAGGCCCTATCTTATCCTCAACACATATCATTACTCAAAATCTAATGTAATATATAGCTCTAATCTTTTCAGCCTCCTATGGGAGAGACTAATTCGACCTACCTAATGCAAGATTAGCAGAGGACAAAAAAGGTTTTTGAGAAGGTTAGTTTCTTCATTATGATTTCTTATTGATTTACCATTGATCAAGGTGGTTTGTTGGCCTAGAAAAAGGGTTATTCGTGTTTTTTATTACAAGCCTAGACTTCCATCAAGTTCATGTACAGTGAGAATTCTTTTTCACATAAAACAAAACGTCAAATACTTTAGCCTTACCTCTAGGTTATCACATCCTGAACTTGTCCAAAGGTGATCATTTGTTTGTTAAAGAAAAACTAAGGGCTTGTTCATATATCCTAACTGAGCTACAATATTTGTTCCGAAGTCCTAATTCATTCACCAATTGCCAAGAAATTTTAACGTCTAAGTAATTGGGCTTCTGTAGTCTCCACTGCAAATGAAATTATATGATAAGCCTTCATATCTATAAATCTTGGTTCCATGCAGACAACATTTATTTCTAAATCCTATCAAACTTATGGCACCTTCGTTTATGTTTGTGATTGAACCTAACATTTCTCTTAACATAGAAATTTGTTGGAAGAAACAAGCCGCTAAAAGGCATCAAGACCTGTGTGCACCAAATTATAGAGATAGTGTAACTCTCCTGTAGTCTAAATTTTACAGTGTAGTTTAGATTTGTGACTCTCGATAATAAAGGAGATAAAGGAACTACATTTGGAGCTACTAATATCTTGCTGAAAATACTATTTCGAGCATGTTTCTCCTTCATATATGAAAATAGCATTTATTGATACTTAGATAGTGACATTTAACTATAACTTGAAGAAAAATGATGATAGTTCTTGGTAACAATAATTTGAACAATATTGTATAGGAAGTTTTATCATCCTACAATTGTCAATGTATGACATTGTTTCTTACCTAAGACAATGGTTGTAAGGGGTTCATCGTTTGAGTATCAGAAATCAAATGCACTAAGCCAATGATTTATTTCAAACATTCTTGAAAAACTTCTCATTGCAATTTTGAACCAAAATACAGTAACAAATAGTCATTATGTCATAATAATCACCTTGTTTGACCTTTGCAAAATGATGAATCGATTGACAATGATGAGGCAAGTTTCCTATGTTGCAAGACAGTGAGACTGTGAGACCATGTTAATAACCTATATCGTAGGAAAGAATTTTGATGTCAAATTTTTTGTTGTATGGTATTCATCCTTGACATGTATATTTTAAAATCACAATATCCTTGTGGCTTTTCTATTGTAACAGTAAAAGATTGCCTTAGTATCTATAAAGTCGGGAATCTACTACATAGTGCATAACAATCTTGACAATGACACAGTAACACAACACTTACCCCATCTAACCTTGTAAAATAGTGATATTAGTATACGTAAAGTGGTTCAAAGATCTGGTAGTATTCCTAGTTCATTTAGGATGTTAATACAAGACATTTCCTTTATAATAACTTTGTTTATAATATCTTAGTCTTGAGGACTTTAATAGACATTTTTAGTAGACCTATTCTATAGAGTTAATTAGTTGTAATTTGAAAATATCTCTCTTGGTGAAAATTCCATGTGATGTGATAGTGACATAATTTGAATAACTTGACATATTAACATATTAAACATATAAACCTGACCTATAGACGATGTATCAATGACCTAATTGATTATGTAATCTATGAAATTTAAAATGATGCCAGTAGTCTTGAACATTGTCTAACATTGATATGAGTTAGTCACTCTTGTATAATGTTGATACTTGATAGGAGTCTAAGTAATACAACCTTAACCTAACCTATACATTTTGATAATGTTATATTTGTAACAACCCTCGTGAAAAGTTCATGTAATATAATTTAATAAACGCAAAAAAGGACTACGATTAAGGGACACTTATTCGAAGCTGAATGTTGGGTAAACATGTCCTAGTGGGCATCATTGGATGTGTTTTTGTCTAAGGAAATTGGGAAAGGATAAGACAAAGGAAGAAAGGCATTTTTGGCACATTTATTTATAAAAATAAAGGAAATTAGGAGAAAAGTAAGGTGAAAGGTCACAGGTTGCATGTGAGGAGGCAATTGAAGGAAATAATGGAAAATAAAGAAAATAGAGACCTCATTAATAAAAAGTATTATGAGGATTAGTTGGTAACCTTTTGTCAGTTCAAGTTTGGAGCTCTCTCATTATTCTTTCTCTCTCTCTCACTATTGGTCACTTAGAGTTTTCTTGGAGCACTCTAATTTTGTATCAAGGAATGAAAAGCAAGCAAAGGAAATGAGGGAAGGCAAGGATCAAGGAACGAAGAGCAGGATTAAGCGGCTTCAACAAGAATCTTTTTCATGTGTGATCTCCTAGATGGTTTGGACATGCATGGCTTTGCATGGTGTTCTATGATTCTCTTGTTGTCGGTGACATGGATTTTCTGGGTTATCACAATGGTTTTTAGCCTAGCCATGCCTTTTCCTAGATGCCATGGTATGTTGGGATGTTTATCCCAATTTTTAGTTTTGGTTTGCCAAATGGATTTCAGAATCTGGGGTGGAGGTGGTCTCAAGCTTCATTCCCAAAGGCCTAGGAATCCCTTGACTAGTTTTGGCAAGATACATGGTATATCCTTAGGGAGAAGTCTCTGTTTAGCACCTACTGGGTTTGGATTATAGTAAAGCCTAAGATTCTGGTCTAATTTTAGGGCCTAGTGATCCAGGTTTGTATTGTGGTAAGGCCTGAGAGACTTGTCTCAGTTTAGGGCCTGGTGATTCAGGATTGGATTGCAGTAAATCTTGAGAGACAATGATCTGGATTTAAACAGGAATGCAAAAAATTACAGAAATAACCATAAATATAGAGATGCAACAGAAATAATGCTTCATTTCATTAATGTAAAATACTCAGATATTCTTACAAATAGAAATGGAAATAACCTAGCTAGGACGATGGTAGCTTATCTCTTAGAAGAGATGTGGTGGCTACATGCCTCTAAGCTATGTTACAATGAGGCTCAAAGGCTTATTTATTGTTGAAAAATAGGGTGCAAGGGCATACCAACAAGAGAGAAACAATCAGAGAAAAAGGGCCAATAACTCAAGAGGTTCATTGATAACCTCATAAATAGCGAAATCAAGTTGTGTTGTGCATGGGCTTGGTGCTTTGGCCAGACTTATCCACCATGGCAACATCATATATGAACATTTGTCAGCTGCTTCTTCATGGCTATGAAGATTAATAGAAAAACCTAAACATCAAAAACCTAATGCTAGGAGATGAAGCGCCAAACTATGTGCCCCGTTTTCGGTAAATTGGTACATCAACTTCCAAGGGTCGTAACTTTGGCATACGATCTCCATTTGACGCGCACAATACCTTGTTAGAAAGATCTATCCAAGGACTACAACTTTGGGATCAGAAAAATTGGTCCATTCATGCATTTTTCTCTCATTTTTCCCAAAACAACGTCATTTGGGGCCTCAAAACGGCTCTGGAAGTTCAGGACCCAAAAAAATGCTAAAAATAGTAAATTGTGCTATAATTAAGGAAACTAAAAAAATTGAAAGAGACAGTTGTGGGGGTCCAAGTGGGATAGGTGTGGGGCCACCAACATCCACCTGGATCATTCCTCCCCCCATAGGAAGCAATGGTCCCCATTGCATTGAGTTCCTCCATGAGATGAGGAAACTTCTGTTGAACTTGGTCCCTCGTGAATTGTTCTGCAACCTTTGATGTGTCCAGTAATAGTGGGAAATATGGTCGAGGGTGGTCCACATTGAAAATTCAGTGCAAGCGAAGGAATGGGGGAATGATGTGCTTCGAAGCATTGTTTCCCAAAGCCTTGGTAATGGTGTAAGGACCATATCGGAGTGATATGAGCTTTTGATGGGCTCTTGTAAGGCATTCTTTCTGCAAATGCAACCAAACTTTGTCGCCCACTTGAAACTTGTGTGGTACCTTATGTTGATCATGTAACTACTTATACTTGGCATTTTCCATAATGGAATGGTGGTAGATCGAACCATTGGGTAGAGGTGCTCTAGAAGTCAGATCAGATGAATGCTTGACCTGACAGTGCAATGGTACCCCTGTGTGTGAGGAGAAGATGTCTTTGTCTTCTTTCATGATCATATCCACCTACTTCTACTGCGTGGAGGAACCCTTCCTGAGGGTCATGGATGTGGCTACAATCTTCCCCTTACATTGAGACTGAACCAGACAAAAAATAAACTTCCTAGTCTCAAAGATTATCTTACTACCTTTCTTAGCAGAGATCAAAGAAGTGGCGATAGGTGGGGCTACCTACGGTATCCTGTATAATGTATTACACAAAGAAATAATAACAACGTAAGTCCTTGACTCATAGACATCATGTAGTCTCCATAAGTATGGTTGGCCTAATAATAAATCACAAACATCAAGCAGTGCAACATCACACAATACCTTGTCTGTGAAGGGCTTGATGCTATAGGGGAAGGCGACATTGTTAGCGGGCTTGGAGATCTCGTCCTTTGTGAAGCAACCCGATGTTGTACAGTTGTGGGTGTGGTATGGTTAGTAGTCCTAGCTACTCCATGACCTTTGCTGAAATGAGGTTCTTTTGGCTACCACTATTGACAATGAATTGCAGTGGAAAACCCTTCACCCACATTTGTGAGTGGAAAAGACACTCCCCCTCTTCTGGATCTTTAGGCTCAATCTTCTGGACCTTGGTGGTCGCAACAATGGCGTTGGGCTCTATATAAATTATTTTATTCCCTTTTTCATTCCCCTTGTCGGGTTCTGACTCAGGGTCAGAACATGCGTTTGAATTCGAAGCCTTCAACTTGGCCACCAATGACTACTTGGTTCGACACTCACTTATGTTATGAGTGGGGCTCTTATGGAATTCAAACCACTTTCATGTGTCCTTCTTTGACTTTGTCGTGTTGTTATTTTCTTGTGGCTTCGATGGGTTGTCTTGGGTCACCCTACCTTGGCTTTGTCCTTTGTTCTTCAGATTTGCAGATCTAAATTCTCGCTTCTTTTGTTTAAATTTCTGCTCTATCTTAATGGTGTATCGGTATGTCATGCTGAGCGAGGAGATGTTCAGGAACTCCATCTCGTCCTAGATGTACCTATGTAGGTGGACATGATATTTGAGTACCAAATGCAGCTCAAAATCATTGATACCCAACTTTGTGCGAAGGGTATGAAAAATATTTGTGAACTCTAGCACATCTTGGTCCCTTCCTTGCCACAGCATGGTCCACTTTATGCATTTATCCTCATATATTTTGACAGGGTAGTACTGCTCCTTAATGGCATGCCGGAATGAATTCCAGGTGGATGCGGTTGAAAATAGTGAGCATGTACTTGCATCCTTTTGCTCGCAGTAGGTTTCCCACTAGTCCTTGACATGGGGGGCTGCTTTGAGAAGAGCGAAAATAATCTTTTCCCAACTAGAAAAATCATGAACAGAAAAATAACCTTCTAATAGATTTAACCATTTATCTACGGCATCTACATCTATCTGACCCTCAAATATGGGGATTTCAAATTTAACTTGTACCTTAAAGGGTGTGGCATTTCCAGAGTAGCTATTGGAAGTAGATGTGTCACCCCTAGGTAATTGTTGAAGGATTTGGGCAAAGTTTTCCATCATCACATTTCGTTGTTGCTCGAGGGATTCTTCGAGCAAGATTTTGCTAGGATCTCCTACACTCTCATCTTTCTTTTCATCCACCATGGGAGGCCATTAGGATTTGTGAGGCTAGTCTTGGTTTGACCAGTTCAAGCCCCAACTCCTTATATCCCGACCTCATTGGGGACATGCAAAGTAAAACAAAGAAAGAGCAAACCCTCTGATGTCACTGATCCATATTTAAATAGGAATGCAACAAATTACAGGAATAACCATAAATACAGAGATGAAGTAGAAATAATACTTCATTTATTTAATGTAAAATATTGAAATATGCTTACAAACATAAATGGAAATAAACCAGCTAGGGTGATGGTAGCTTTTCTCTGAGAATAGATGTGGCGGCTACATGCCTCTAAACTATGTTACAATGAGGCTCGAAGGCCTATTTATTGTTGAGAAATAATGGAAAACCATAAACATCCAAAAACCTAACCCTAGGAGAGGAAGTGCCAAACTATCTACCCTGTTTTGGGTAAATTGGTACATCAACTTCCCGGAGTCATAACTTTGGCATACGATCTTTGGTTGACATGCACAATACCTTGTTAGGAAGATCTATCTAAGGACTACAACTCTAGGATGAGAAAATTCGGTCCATGGACCCATGTTTCACCCATTTATCCCAAAAAACGTTGTTTAGGGCCTCAAAACAGCTCTGGAAGTTCAGGATCCGAAAACTGCTAAAAATAGTAAATTGTGTTATAATTAAGGAAACTGAAAAACTGAAAGAGACAATTGTGGGGATCCAATTAGAATAGGTGGATTACCACCAACATCCACCTAGATCAGAAAAGAAGATAGAAAATTCCTCAAGGATAGTGATGGATTTTGGATGACATTCCAAGTTTGGTTCGATTGTGATCGAAGCATCAGTTTTGGTGTGATCATAGATTGATGAGGGTGGAGGTGGTTTAACCTCTAGATTCCCTTGGTTGTTCTTGGATTGGTTTTTCTAAGAGATCCCACATTCATGCTAGGAATATGGCACAGGGGTGACTGGCTGAAAGATAGATTTGGTTCAACCATGTCTATGTTTGGGTGGTACGTGAAACTCCAAAACCTAGTCAGATTTTCCTATGACTAATAAAAGCTAAGTTCTCTTACCTCTGCACTTGTTTATATGCGGATTTGATTCGTATCATATCTATGATATTTATATAGTTTTATGTTGGTTAGAACCATGGTTATATGATTGGTTCATGTCATGGTTATTTCATGTATTTAATTTTAATTGTTAAATGGATGGATGCAATACCTAATTGATGTTATAACAATTCAATGGAGAAGGTGGTGATCCTCTTGGTTATGTTTCATAAGTTCTTTCAGTCATTCATGCTCTCTCTTGTATCCTAAACTTGTTGGTTGCATTAATGCTAAGTGTTTGAAAAAATTTCAGTCTCGGTTGGGGATGATGCGGTCTAGTCCTAAGGTTGAATTTTAATTTGTTTATCTTTTCATCATGTCTTTGATGGATTCTGGAGGTTGTAACAAGTTTTGGGAAGAGGTTTACATTCTGGGCTAGAAAAGTGGCTCAAATCTTAGGGACACTGGTACAGGTTCGTTGAAAATAATCCAGGGATGCTAATGCATAGGCCTATGAGAGCGACTTTTGGTTTTGTACATTGTCATGTCTATAGCATGAGAGTGACCAGGGGTTAAAAGACTTAAAACATCAGAGGGACTCAGGGACA
This sequence comes from Pinus taeda, assembly GCA_000404065.3. NCBI lineage: Eukaryota > Viridiplantae > Streptophyta > Pinopsida > Pinales > Pinaceae > Pinus > Pinus taeda. Next base: position 828 of record APFE031220698.1, on the reverse strand, counting down.
GGATGTCTAGGTGGCTGACGAGTCTCCTAAAGGTTTTTTTGCTTATGTGGATGGGTTTGTTTGATATATTTCGTTGATTCCATTTCATTAAGGTCACCAAGGAAGTTGAATCCCTTATATTGACCTCTCTTATCACATGTTTACCATGGCTAGTCATATTCCCTCGGTGGATATGGGAGGAGGGGGTGTTACATATTGGTATCATAACGTGGTTGTACTCTCCTTGGGTGAATGTGTTGGTCATGCATGCACATTAGTCGCATGTGTGTCTCTTACACTTGCATTCCATGTGCTTCCTGCATTGCATCATGTTGATCATGATTGTAGTAAGGTTGTCATGAGGAAATTGATTTTTATTTTTTGGAATGCATCATCAGAAGTATATGACTAGGTACATGATTATATGCAACTTCATTACATCCTTGTATGTTAGGTTTCATTCTTGGTTGCTTGATTACATGTATCAGTATTGTAGGTTGATTACAATAATTGATCGCTTATATTAACTACATGTGTTTACGTTTATGTGTAGTTGATTAGGGTTTTCTTATGCATGTCGATAATTACATATCGTAATGTGTACAATGGACTAATGGTTGTTGTCATGCATGAGGTCACAGCATGTATTGTTGATATGTCCTTGCATTGATGACTAGACCTTAGCTAGAATGAATTTTATGAGTTGATGCACTTATTTAGTATACATCTATATGCTATTATGATTATGTTATACATGTATCATGTTGATTTGATGATCTTGTAGACAAGGTATCCTCCCCGAATTATGCTAAGGTATGTTGGTTCATTGTGATTTGGTTTAGCTGACAT
>APFE031220691.1:0-13411 GCA_000404065.3 Pinus taeda | reverse complement strand
TTAACATAGAATTAGAAAAAACAATAAAAACCTAAAAATAAAAATAATTAAAAAAATATTATAATAAAAAGAAACCATGTCAATGTGAAAAAAATTATATTATATATAAAAGAAAAAAATCACTATAAAAGTATATATATTTAAAAAATAAAAAAATCATTTTTTGGGCTTCTTGGCGGGCTCAACTCGATTCCAAGAATCAAGTGAGGGTCTCATCTGATGTTATGAATCAGATGGAGGCCCTGGCTAGTGGCTGAAGGCGCCACGACCCGGGGCTAGCGCAACAGTGATGGAGCCCCCCTGTAGCGACCTGCGGCTCTGCCCAGGCGCGCGCCCCACCTCCTCGCGGAAATGACCAAGTGTGGAGTCACCATCGCATATGAGTGCGCGGATGGCTATGGGCGTGCGGAGGTGTTTATATGCGGTGGAGAACAAAAAGATGAACAACCCAAGCCGACATGTAAAACATGGGTGAAGAGGTGTTCATCAAACTAATTAAAGCGTCGGCTTGAATAAAGAAATGCATGGCTAGAGCATATAAGTATGGGCTGGCTGTGATTCATTCGGATCATCAAATCGATCACATCTCATTCGCACAAGGGTGGAGCAAGGATAGCGTAGATACCGCAGCGAGTGGATGTGCCCGCCGAGCCGGGCAAGGATGAAACGGAATACAGGTCTCGGTAGTGCACTCGGTATCGCACTTAGCCATGGGTCGAGGCGTGGGCAAGGTTGTGCACGGGGTGCGCCAGCCCGCCCGACGCCGGTTCGTGTAGATATATAGCTGGTGTCGTATTGACGGTGGGTTGTGCGCGGGTGCGCCCGCCCAACGAACAGTTCATGCAGCAGATATATATCGGGTGTTGTGTTTGGCGGTGGGCTGTGCACGGGGTGCGCCCACCCGCCCGGTGAACGGGTCGTGCAGTGGATATTTATCAGGCGCGTATTTAGCGGTGGGATTTGTATGGGGTGCGCCCACCCGCCCGGTGAACGGGTCATGCAGCGGATATATATCAGGCGTTGTATTTGAAGGTGGGTTGTGCACAGGGTGCACCCACCCGCCCGGTGAACGGTCGTGCAGCGGATATATATCGGGTGTGGTATTTGGTGGTGGGCTGTGCACGGGGTGCGCCCACCCGCCCGGTGAATGGTTCGTGCAGCAGATAAACAACATCGGTGTATTAGGTATCGGCGGTGGGGCGTGCACGAGGTGCGCCCACCCACCCGACGTCTGAACGACTGTTGGACATTTGAGTATTGGCGAAGGGCCGTGCACGGGGTGCACCTGCCCGACTGCACGAGGGTTGTTTTGTAACTGGTTTCGGTGGAGTCATGGTGGACCGCCATGCGGGTGTGCACGAGCGGTCGCCCTCCCAAGTTGTAAACTATACATTGTAATGAAATATTGAATTATTACTATATTTCCGTGTTAATATTGTTATGTTTGGTTTATTATCAAGCATTGTTGATGGTTTTCTAATGCATTAATGTTATAATTCATAAAGACTGTAATTTGTTAAGGTGTAGTCCGTAAAGATTGTTAACGATGGAACATCTTAATAGCTTAGGCGGTGCCGCACCTGCCCAATTAAGAAAAAAAAAGATTGGGGGCGTGACAGGTGGTATTAGAGCTGGGTTGCTCATGATAGGTGAAATATATATGACTATGGAGAAAGCGTGGATGAATAGCCTGGGGTTCGTAGACTTGGTGGTTCATGGGAAAACCACTCAAGCTCTTGTGGACACCGGGGCCACCCACAATTTCATGACGACACGGTTGGCTAGAGCTGTTGGACTGACAATCCTTCCATCCAACATGGAAGTCAAGGCAGTGAACTCCAAGGCCAAGGTGACGGGTTTGGCACACGAAGTGCCGGTACAAGCAGGAGACTGGACGGGTCAGTTGGACTTCACAGTGATGGAGATGAATGACTTCGACGTAATACTTGGGTAAGATTTCTTGAAGGGCAACAAGGCTATTGTTGTTCCCTTCTGTGATGAGGTGGTGTTGGTTGGGTAGACACTGACTTGGACTTTGCCCACACACAGGCAAAGGAGGGAGGTCAATGTGCAGCATGTTTCTGCACTAAGTTTGGAGAGAGCCATGAAGGAATCAGACGTGGAGACATATGCGGTGGTGTGCAAAGGAGTCGACGGTGATGAAGAGGGGATGCCCATTTCAACAGAGATTTCTGATGTGCTTGCCGAATATGCAGATTTGATGCCTGACGAGCTTCAAAAAAAACTTCCACCAAGGCGTGCGGTGGACCACAACATTGAGCTTGAACCAGGGAAGGAACCCCCGGCTAAAGCACCTTATCGGTTGTCCAGACCTGAGTTGGAGGAATATAAACGATAGCTAAAGGAGTTAGCTGATGCCGGTTTCATTAGGCCTTCAAGGTCCCCATATGGAGCTCCAATATTATTCCAGCGAAAGAAGGATAGCAATGAGCTAAGGATGTGCTGTGACTACCATGCATTGAACAAGCAAACGGTGAGGAACAGGTATCCTTTTCCATTGGCTGCAGATTTGCTTCGAAAAGCTTGCAAAGGCTCGAGTGTTTTCCAAGCTAGACTTGAGGCATGGTTACTATCAGGTGCAGATTGCCGAAGGAGACAAAAAGAAGACTGCAATCGTAACAAGGTATGGCAGTTTTGAGTTCCTTGTTATGTTGTTTGGGTTGTGCAACGCTCCTGCGACGTTTTGTACTTTGATGAATGATGTCCTACGACCATACTTGGACTCGTTCATGGTGGTATAACTAGATGATATAGTGGTTTATAGTGATAACATGGAGGATCATAAGAAACACTTGGAAATGGTTTTCAAGGAACTGAGGGAGAATCAGTTGTTCTTGAAAAAATCTAAGTGTGTGTTTGCTCAGACAGAGATACCGTTCCTTGGGCACATCATTGGACAGGGGTACATACGGATGGAGCCGAGAAAGGTAAAGGCTATTAAGGACTGGGTTGAACCAAAGAATGTCCATGATATGAGGGTGTTCTTGGGCATGACCAACTACCAGCGGAAGTTCGTAGAAGGTTACTCCAAAGTAACATCAGCACTGACAGACCTACTGAAAAAGGACAAGAAGTGGTGTTGGACGGAGGAATGCCAAAAGGCGTTCGATGAGTTGAAGAGAAGGATGGTTACAGCACCGATACTGAAGTTACCTGACTTCGAGAGACCATTCGAGGTGCACACAGATGCTTCGGATTTTGCCATAGGAGGAATCCTTATGCAAGAGGGGCATCCGGTGGCCTATGAGAGTCGGAAGTTGCAGGATAGAGAACGGAGGTATCCGGTCCATGAGAAGGAAATGACTGCCATCATCCATTGTCTTCACATATGGAGGCACTACCTGATTGGGAAGCCTTTTGTTGTCAAGACTGACAACATCGCAACTAGTTATTTTGCATCACAACTGAAGCTTTCTGCAAAGCAAGCTCATTGGCAAGACTTGTTGGCAGAGTTCGACATGACTATCGAGTATCGACCGGGTAGGCACAATGCAGTGGCAGATGCCCTTAGCAGGAAAGGGCAACTTGCAGCATTGGAGGAGGAAGAAGACTGGGCAGCAAGGGGTAGGAGTCGAGTTCAGATGTCAGAGGAGATGCAGAATAAGATCAAAGAAAGTGTTGGGACCGATGCTTTGGCGCAGAATATAGTGAAGCAGGTAAAGGAAGGGAAGACACGAAAGTTCTTCCTAAGGGAGGGGTTCTTGTTCTTTGGGAACCGACTCTATGTTCCAAAGTCATCCGGACTCAGAGGACACCTTTTGAAGGAATGCCACGACTCTCCGTGGGCGGGTCACCCAGGGCAGTGTCGTTCTTTGGCGTTATTAGAGAGAGGGTTATTTTGGGAGAAGATGAGAGAGGATATGGAGGAGTATGTACACACATGAATCATTTGTCAGCAGGACAAATCAGATAATCAAAGGCAGGGAGGACTACTACAACCTTTACCGATTCCAGAGAGACCATGGATGAGTGTCTCGATGGACTTCATCACTCAGTTACCACAGGTGCAGGGGTATAATGGGATTATGGTCGTGGTCGATCGTTTTTCGAAGTATGTTTTCTTTGTTCCTACAAAGATACCTTGTGGAGCTGAGCGGACAGCGGAATTGTTCTTTAAGAACATAGTGAAGTATTGGGGAATACCATTGAGTATTGTGTCAGACAGAGATCCGCGATTTACAGGGAGATTCTGGAATACATTGTTCAAGTTGGTCGGGACAGAGTTATTGATGAGTTCGAGTTACCATCCACAGACAGATGGGAAGACCGAGAGGATCAACGCACTACTGGAGGACTACTAGCGGCATTATGTGACAGCTGATCAAAAGAATTGGCCCGAACTCTTGGATATTGCTCAGTTCAGCCACAATATTCAGAAGAGTTCCGCAACAGGGTATAGCCCATTTGAGTTGGTAAATGGATAGATGCCAGTTGCACCACATACTGTGGTAACAGGAGGCTTCTTGACAAACCCTCATGTGAAGAGGCTCATGAAGGCTTCGGAAGAGACCTTGGAGCTAGCACGGTTGCGCTTGCACAAAGCTGCAAGAAGGATGAAAACATATGCTGATCGTAGGAGATGAGAGGCACACTTTGATGTAGGGGATATGGTGTTCCTCAGGATCACCAGGGAGCAGTTTCAGCCGGCCAAGGGGACGACGAACAAACTGACACGGAAGTACGAGGGACCATTCCGAGTAAAGAAGAGAGTGGGGGAAGCTGCTTACGGGCTGGAGCTTCCACGCCATATGAACATGAAACACCCAGTTTTTCATGTGAGTCAGTTGAAGCGATGTCGACTTGATTCAGACCATCCAGAGAGAGTTGAACCGACAAGAGGACCAGCCGGAATTGTGGACAGGCCAGGACTAGAGTTGGAGAAGATTGTGAGTCTCAGAACTACTGGTGTTGGTTGCCACCAACGACGGGAAGTTCTTTGAAGATGGAAGGACGCACCGGAGGAGGAGAGCTGGGAGACGGAGGATTCATTTTGGAGATGGAAGGACAAGATCGCGAAGTATGACAGAAAATTGAGGAGGAGAGCAGGAATTGTCGGGACGACAATGACTTCGGGTGGGGGAGAATGTAGCGACCTGCAGCTCTGCCCAGGCGCGTGCCCCGCCTCCTCGGGGAAATGACCAATTGTGGAGTCACCATCGCATATGAGTGCGTAGATGGCTATGGGCTTGCAAAGGTGTTTATATGCGGTGGAGAACAAAAAGATGAACAACCCAAGTCGACATGTAAAACATGGGCGAAGGGGTGTTCATCAAACTAATTAAAGCGTCGGCTTGAATAAAGAAATGCATGGCTGGAGCATATAAGTATGGGCTGGCTGTGATTCATTCGGATCATCAAATCGATCACATCTCATTTTCACAAGGGTGGAGCAAGGATAGCACAGATATCACAGCGAGTGGATGTGCTCGCCAAGCCGGGCAAGGACGAAACGGCATACAGGTTTCGGTAGTGCACTTGGTATCGCACTTAGCCACGGGTCGAGGTGTGGGCAAGGTTGTGCACGGGGTGCGCCCGCCCGCCTGACGCCGGTTCATGCAGATATATAGCGGGTGTCGTATTGACGGTGGGCTGTGCGCGGGTGCGCCCGCCCAACGAACAGTTCGTGTAGCAGATATATATCAGGTGTTGTATTTGGCGGTGGGCTGTGCACAGGGTGCGCCCACCCGCCCGGTGAACGGGTCATGCAGCGGATATATATCAGGCGCGTATTTGGCGGTGGGCTGTGCAGGGGGTGCGCCCACCCGCTCGGTGAACGGGTCGTGCAGCGGTATATATCGAGCGTTGTATTTGGCGGTGGGTTGTGCACAGGGTGCGCCCACCCGCCCGGTGAACGGTCATGCAGTGGATATATATCGGGTGTGGTATTTGGCAGTGGGCTTTGCAGGGGGTGCGCCCACCCGCCCGGTGAACGGTTCGTGCAGCAGATAAACAACAGCGGTGTATTAGGTATTGGCGGTGGGTCATGCACGAGGTGCGCCCACCCGCCCGACGTCTGAACTACTATTAGACATTTGAGTATTGATGAAGGGCCGTGCACGGGGTGTGCCTGCCCGACTGCACGAGGGTTGTTTTGTAACTGGTTTCGGTGGAGTCTTGGCGGACCGCCATGCGGGTGTGCACAGGCGGTCGCCCTCCCAAGTTGTAAACTATACATTGTAATGAAATATTGAATTATTACTATATTGCCGTGTTAATATTGTTATGTTGGGTTTATTATCAAGCATTGTTGATGGTTTTCTAATGTGTTAATGTTATCATAAAGACTGTAATTTGTTAAGGCGTAGTCTGTAAAGATTGTTAACGATGGAACATCTTAATAGCTTAGGCAGTGCCGCACCCGCCCAATTAAGAAAAAAAAATATTGGGGGCGTGACACCTCCCTAGGGGCTCAGCAAGGCATTGCCTTGTGTAGGCAAAGCTACGTGCACCTTTGCTAGTCAAGGGCTGTGGGCCCGTTGGCAGGCTTAATCCAATTCTGAGAATTAGATTGATCCCACCCAAGGGCCCGAAGAGGAATTTATATTTTTATTTTTTTATAATAATCATAATTCATTTTACAACATTTTTTTGTTTTATGGTTTTTTACTTTAAATTTTTAATAAAAATATATAGACTTGTAGTTGACATAAATTGGTTAAAAGAATTTCCACCACCCAAGTGCCTCCGATGCAACTAAATCTAAAATCCAACTACATTAGGTTTCATAGACAATATTTAATTACATTTCTAGAAGAAGTTATGAAATTTATTTCCTAGTTAAGTAAAATGGACAACAATCCTACTCTAATAATAGATAGAAAAAATTTATGGAAGACACAAAAGGACAAAAAGCATCCAAATGATTACAACAATTAGACAACTCCGCATAATGAGAATATAGGTGGAGATACAAGCGAACCATAATAAGTGATTCATGCGAGAAAATATTTTGAATGGAAAAGGAAAACGATCAATAAACCAAATTGAATAGTGGCAGTGAAAACTATTGACCTCTTAAAATAAGTAGAAAATGAAAATGGACAGAATATGAACCAAATTCGATATCATATGCATTAATAAGATGATTATGCTTCTCTTGAACATCATTGCTACTACTATTTGTGAAAATGGTGCCAACCTCATTAAATATAGGTTTTGTACCATTTTTAAGGTGATAGTATTTCCCTTACTTATAGGAGTTGTCCTTACTTCTCAATAAAGATCAAACTCTAAATATGGAGGAATTCCATCCTCATCTAAAATAATTTCGTTGTTATCATCAATTATTTCTAACACTCAAGTTCAGGTTACTAAGAATATTTTGCATACCACCACATAGAAAAAGAACAAGGGGGAGAGTCAATTGCTTTAGAATAAAACTTTAAATGTCCTATCCTAAGGTTTCTTATCCCAATGACGATCAACATTTGCTAATATAGCAATAGTTGGTCACTTATTATCTAGTCGTATATTTTATCCCTAAACTAAATTAGTTTTTTTTAGTTGGTTCAGTTAAAGTTGCTCAAATTTAGTGGTAATTCACTTGAAATAATTGTGGTGACTAGCTTTTTTAGTCGCATAGTCACTAATCTCTCATTTTGTAATAGTGATCATTTATCCCTAGAGCTTATCCTCCCTCATATGTGGATCTAATTCCTCGATTGGTAAAACTCAAAATTCCCTTTTTACCATGTAAATTCATTGCCTCTAATAGAGTAGTTTCAATTTGGAAGTTCTGTTTTCGAGAGAATTGTTTCAATTTTTATGGGTGGAAACGAGAGCTCTAAAATTAGGCTAGTGAAATCTGGGGGCAGACCCTTTCTTTTTGTTGGGAATAATTAGGCTAAGGTTGGTGGAGGATGTAGGATTTCGATGGTTTGGGAAAAGCGTGGGCTCTTGGTGGATGTCCCTAGCATGGATGGGTGGGTGATGTCCGTATTTGCAATGGGATAACAATTATAAAACATAGAACTTTCCTTACATTTACATACCATTTAATTATATAGTTGTGCTAGTAAGTAGGTCATCATCGAACTTTCAAAATCCCATTGCATGGTATATGCCAATAAATCCTATCGACTGAAAGTAATTTTTTTTAATCATAAACCATTGTTGTAATTTTTTTTTGTATATATCACTAATTTAAAAAATAAAAATAACTTGTGTTATCTCGTGAAATTATGAGAATTTATTGAAACTTGTATTACCTTATAGATAATTCTTGGAAGTCTAAAAATTTATGATACCTTGATTTGTCTTTTAGAATGAATCACGTGTATTTTTCTTTCCTTTACATGTCTTCTTCTTCTCAATTTGTTCTTGGTTTTTTATTGTATTATTATTATGTCAAAATATAACGGCTTAGAAATTCAACTGTTAAACATTTGATTCATGTGCACTGTTTATTTTATGTGTGCATAATCCATTCACAAGTTCAGTTTATTTTATTTCTCTTTTGGCTTCATTACCAACCCATTAGCTTGAGCTCTAAGGAATGTGAATATATATGTTATATTTCTTCTTTGACATTTGATCTCTCAAATGAATGTTGGTCAAACGTATGAATTTTGAGGTTACAATTGAAAGGTTTTAAAACTTCGCAAGTTTACAGTTTGGAAAATTACCCGAAGTTGCTAAACACAACAAGACATATTACTTTCTACCCTAGGCCCCATCATAACAAATCGTAGTCTTAATTCTCTTTATTGGTTGGATAAACTCCAAATTTTTGGGCCAGCTACTAAAGTTTAAACATTTAATGCTTTTAGGTGTGGTCACTTGTCAATTATTATTTTCTTCACATGATTGTTTTTTCTTAATGTTGATTTAAAGACTAACAAGATAGTACATGTGAAGGAGATGTAGCTCAAAATAAAAGTCTTACAAAATTGGGCCATATGATATTACTTCCTTCAGTCCATACTTTTTCTACTACTTTTTACTATTCTTACACTTCTGTAAAGTCTGTAAAATACTAGTAAGACAAAAAAAAATAGATGATAACATAATTTACAACAATGCCTATCATTGATATTCATCTCCTTCCTGGGTCTCTTACATATTGTTTCTATCACAACTCCCAACCACTTCTCCATGTAATTTAAATATTGTAATTAATGATTAAAAGAAAATAGCTGAGATCATGAGACACATATTCCATAGAAAAGGAAGGTAAACTGCTTGGGATTCTTATGGTTGTCACAACCATGTAAGTTGAAAGCTGTGAAAATAGGGAATTAATGTATTTAATTACTAGAAAGGATGCAGGACAAGAGCACACTACTTTGCAACATCATAATAAATAAAAAGAAAAATAAAATAGTGGTATGTCCATGCAAAGAGAAATACATTGGTGGATGGAAACATGCTAGGATGAGCTAGCCACCCAATGTAACAAACCACTAGAACACAAAAAAATAAATGAATATAGATAGGTCCATGGCACAGATCTATTAGGCTAGCGTGTTCTGGCCATTATAGTTACAAACAAGCTAATTTGGAGAAAATAAAAAGAGGGGAGTGAGAAGGAGATATGTAGGGGAGAAGATTGTTTTTGATGAGAAAAATAAAGCCTGAGTGTAGAGAACGGAGATAGGATAATTCGAGGTGTGTAAGGTTCAACGGTGAATGGAGCAGGCACATGGACTGTAGATCGAATGAGACCATGCAATGTACATTTTGAAAATTGTAAACTACATGAGACTAGACCATCCATCGTCTTTATGGAAGAACACACAAGTGGAGGCTAAGGTAGCCCATCTAACTTAGCATAATTCATTTAATCCTTAGAGAAGACCTCCTCAAGCTCAAAAATATGGCTGAATGGTGATTGGCTATAGGAAAGCCACAATGCAGGCCAATTTGTTGTTGGGTGGAGGGTTGCAATCCAACACCCAATTTCCTTGTCATAGATTTAGGTAAGTACCTATGATTGAAATGTGTAATGAATTTTAGGTTATATTAATTGAAGTTACATGATGCCATTAAATGTATGACGTATAAAATTTTATAAAGGTAGTTTATATAGATGTCGATATAGTATTTCATAACACACGAATGTTGAGGAAATTTGATGGAATGCATGGGTGATGAGGTGCTTGAAACCTCATGTAAATGAATTAATCTGATGACTAGTTGGAGCTAACAATGATCCAGTTGGATCCCTAATGGCTTAAAAATTAAAGTCTATGCTTTTTTTGAAAAAAAATAATCATATTGAAGAGAATGTTATCCTAATTCCATTGGTGTGAATGAAACCTCAACCCAAACTTTTATGCAAAAGTTATGTCCCGATAAACTTTTAGGGACAAAAAGAAAGAAGTAAAAGTAAAAGTTTGACTGTCGCGTGGTAGTCTATACAATTGACATGTCAGTCTGTATAGGTGACATGACAAGGAAACGTAACAAGATATGAAGTCAATAGGATGTTATGGTAGATAGTGTGCTCATGTGGCGGGCCAATTCAGTGTTGATGTGGCAGACCGTACAGTGATGGGAAAATAGTCGGGTGCTAACATGGAAAGGTGATAGAAATCTGACATGGTATACACGAAAGAGGTGACATGTTTAGGTGACTATGATTTTTGGACCAATGGAAGGGGACCACGTGATCCAGTCAAGCCATGCCACGTGGCGCCCATTCAATGATCAATTAGGTCATGACTGAGCAGCTCAATTGTTTTTAGCTAACCTGCTTGACAGTTACAATCATGGTTTCAACCGACTGGTGAACATAACACCACATCACGCTGGGGAGGGTTGAACCCATGCCATTTAGCCTAACAACAATGACCCGAAAATACATAGGAAACTAAAACAGTTAACAACATATCTGTTATACAACAAGAGGTGGTCATAATGCTAGGACAATGGATAACTTACATTTGCCGATGAATTTCTTTAGTGTCAGGCCAAATATGTAATTTTTTGTGTAGTCAAAACTGGGTTAGTGGGAGTTGAATCCACATTGGCTTCTGACACTGAAAATGATGGTTAACAAACCACCGAACCAATGTTCAGATGATAGTAATCTGATGATTTCAATTGTTGACATGGAAATGTACAATGAGAAAGATGATTGTACAATCATGCAGGGGGAGGTTTTGAAATCTGATAGGTATGGACACATATTACAATTTCCAATGGTTGCTATATATATATATATATAATAGGGTTGGTGAAGGTTGTACCTGCACCGGCCAAACTAGCTATCCCAAACAACTAGCGCACTGAACAAAACCATCGCCAACAAAAAATTACAACATCCAAAACAAACTGTCGATCGAGTGGTAGTTAAAGTTGGTGTTTGGTAACAAAGTGAGCACGGGAGAGTATTGAACACTGGACCCCCTACCCGTCAACGATACTTATACAAATTTCACCAACATATAAGATTACACCAACCACCAATGGATATAATAAAAACTTATTTTCAATCCAACAAGTAGTTATGGTCCGACAATGGGGCCGTGTGTAGTATGGAACTGTGAACAGGAACAACAACCAATGAAACTGTGAACATGTGTAACGTTGATCTTTAGAGCCTTGAGTGTGGAACCTTGACATAGGAGGAATATTTGAGGAATTTGTAAGATTCCCTTGAGGCTTGGATTTTACAGTGTGAGAATGGGGTCAAGTTTATACTCATCTGAACCGATTTTCCACAAGGATCAAAAAAATATAATTTTTTTTTGCATTTGAGTAATGGATTCTCAATCTTGTATGTTATGATGATTCTTGTATGTTGCAGCAAGGAAGAAAGATCTGAATCTTTGTAATAAATTCATTGCTTTAGCCTTTGCACAAAAATTGAGGTGTTGTAGTTCTAAAAGAGGGCCATATTGACACTTCATTAGAAAGTAACAATGTTTAGATCCATTGATCTCAGAATTGTGGGAAAAGTATGATGATTATTAGGATGATTTGAGTCTGACCAAGGGATTCAAGAGGAAATAAACCTTTTTGTGAGGTTTTTTGACTTATTCAAACCTCGATCCTTCCTATGGGTCTTAGGATTTGTGGCTAACGAAATTTGGAATTTTGTCAGTGAAGATAGAGGCTCAAATGCATCTCAACACTTATTAGGCACCCATGTTCTTTTTTTTGCCAAGGGTGTCTGAACTGACGTGAAAGGTTTAACGTCCTCCATAAAAACTCTTGTTAAAAATCATCATTTTACAGATGATACCATGCTTTCAGTTCATGCCATGATTCAAACTATTATGGACCCTATCACCGACAACATAAATGGATCCTATTATTTTTATGCACTACTAATTGTTAGTCAAAGGAACTTGTTTCAATACTCTTTCTTTATAGAGGGGAAACCATCATAAATAGTTAGGCATGATAAGCTTTGGTAAGGTATTTTTGCATGAATTTTTCTCCTTTTAAAATTTCTTCAAGATGAGATACCCTATTGTTATTAATTCAAGGTGAGTGTTAGAGTCTACTTAGAATTTTTTATGTCATCTTCTCAGCCTTATCACTTTTCTGAAGGTTATGTTGAATGAGAATTTTGTATGCCTCGTAGCTTGATCACTCTAACCATTCAATAGGAATATAGTATTATCCCCTCTTGATTTCTGATGCAGGAGCATTAATCTTAGAAAAATCATTATATTTTAGTAGACATAGGGGGTCTTGTGTTTTAAGGAAATTGGTTTCCTAAGTGTTAAATTAATGAAATTATTTAGGCTTTTAAGTGATTGTAATGAGAATAGGAATTAATTAAGTATTGTGATGCATATTTGTAAATGTTCTCGAATGTTGGAGAACATGAGAGATTTAGGATAGCTGAAAGATTTGGGAATCAGTTGTAAATCATAGATTAGGAATTGGTTTCATGATTTGAGGAACTAGAGAGGATCCTTAGAGATAAGGAAGAGATTTTACGATTTTGTTGAGAAGGTTATAGATCGAAACGAGGAATTGGTTTTAGAATCCTTTTGTATAAATGTAAGCCTAAAAGGCATAGTCAGGAGTTAGCTAGTTAGAGGTTAGCTGACTAGGAATTTGTTTGAGAGTTAGATAGGTTTGATTGTAAGCCTATGGGAAGGTAGGAAAATAGTGGCCACTAATTAGAAACTCAGACCAGATAGAGAGAGACTCTTATGTAAATAATTATTTATCAATACAGAGAGTTTGATTCCTGAATTGTTTGGTGTGTAATGATTAATGAAGTTATGAATTTTCTATGAATTAGTGTAACTATGCATAGTACATGTATGTAGGTGAAGTTTGACTAGAGCACGGAGAAGAGGTGGAGTATGAAGGATCGTGGTTTGCTCATTGAATCCGATTAAATGATCAAAAGGAATTTTAGGAGTGACAATGATTAAGAGTACGCAGAGTTAAGTCCAAGAGGGAGTTGTGTTGCAAAACAACCAAA